>CM023199.3:17773648-17973406 GCA_004115045.4 Sinella curviseta | reverse complement strand
TTTTAAACTCCAGAAATATAAACATATAATGATATGTGTGCATATTGAAGACAAGGGATTACAGGACGCGGTGACGCCGAAAGTTAAAACGCACCAGCCGAGATCCATTAATTTATAGAAGGTTGTTTCTAGTTGTTGTAAATTGAACTGTAGAAAAAAATCAACTAAAAATGTATTAGGTGAAGAAAAATCCTTCGGGCAATGTGTTTCGGTAAATATCAAGCGTTTGCAATTTCAACCATAATTATTAATTGTTTTGTTCTTCAAGAAGATATCCAACATGTTTTACAATTTTTCAATTTTAAATGTACTTTACCGGCTTTTTCCATTTCATATTCGACGTAAAATAAAGCTTGCGTTTAGCATGGTAACGCGACATGGATTTTAAATTAAATATGTGAATAATTCATGTGTCTTTAGAAATCAAAAAGGTTCCACGAACACGAGCAATGTTGTACCCATATCTATCTTATACAAATTTAACTATAATTTTGGATATTGCTTGGGGAAATTCCAGTGAAGCCAAGTTAACATAGCACAAAAATAGATGTATAGATGCTGTTCCTGTAAATGTTCCTGTTCCAGGAGGGAGCATTCCGATTAAGCTTTTATCTGCATTACTTTTGGGAGCTGCGACAATTTATGCAACATCTATTTTCTCAGAGCCATTCCGTTTGTCGTTACCTACGTAGCAGCTTTGATTCTCTTCACGAGTCGAGTTCATTTCAGCCAACGTTGTAGGACGTTACCAGGCCCTTGACGCGTTATTTAAATGCCACAGACGCCTTTATACAGCTCAAATTCATGTTATGTTACGGATGCCACTTACCATTGTAATCTTTACCAGTATTCTATTGGCAACGTGCACGCCATATGCCGCTCTTAAACTCTATGCTCATCTCAATACTGTGCTTTATTTAGCCATGCCTTTTGCTTAGGCCGTTGCCTTTGCATTACCGATGAGTTTGTCGAATATGGTTTGAATTGTTTTTAAAAAACGGAGCACTTTTCAAACGGTTTTGGTAAAGAAACGTTGGAGGCAATCCCAGAGCACGAAAACTAATAGATGCCACGCCATCTGTAATTAGTTTCGATACGGGACCGTATGCTGCCAAATTGGCCTTGTGTGTTTGCGACGATATCATTCGCAACACTGTCAGCATACTTTTGTTGGAGCCGGTGTGAATATTTGATTTGAACTTTTTATGTCATTGAAGGTGTTTTCGAAATAGGCAGATTTACGGATGTAAAAGTAAAGAAATTATTATTAATGTCACAACCAAATTATTAAAACCAGTACCCTAATTCCTGTTTCCTTTCTCTCATTGTTGTCATCTTCGTTAATTACTACCTGGCTTTGATAATCTTTCCATTTTCTCACCGACAATGAGTAGTTGCTTTATAACGGAAATTTACAGAGGGATAATTAACAACAGGAAATGATTGATACCTAGTTCACTTGTAAGAATTGTGGCGTGTATATCATCATCAGTTTATCAGCGCTCGCATTCGTGGTTACACTCACTTCATCCGTAACATATATGCTCAACGGTTGGCATAATATGAGCGTAGCTATAACAAGTTCATCAAAACAATAATTGCCTATTGTTTCATTATGAATGTATGATCTAAGCTGACTACTAAACATGCTATCTATTCACACAATTGATACATCTCAGTTAATATTGCTGCTGCCACTCATTGCTAGTGTTTAGATTGAAGGTGCCTAGAGCATCAGTATTTCTTAGATTTGCATTTCAAACACCTACGTCAACCTTTGAGTGATCCGTTTGCTACAACCACCAATCAATATCATGAGGCTGCTACTCAGTTGTCTGGCGATTTGGCTAGTTTGTCTCGCAGTCATGGCGGTTGCTCCTCCGGTAAGGTCATCAATACAATCCTTATCCTTTCTTTATCTGCATATTTTATTCATCTGAGTTTTACGTTTTCTATGCACAATCAAAATAAAACTAGGAGAAACTTTGAAAATTATAGCGAAATGTTGAAGAATTTTATGGTTTGTTTTTTCTCTCTCTTTTCTGTGGTTCCATTTGGTTCGACGCAGCTGCCGGAAGAGTCCAAGGCTGAACCCAAAAGAGGCTCAGATGAAAGTGACTCATCAACTACTCCATCGTCTAAGGCAGATAAGGATAAAAAGTCGGCACCATCAACTGTACAAGACGAGGCAATGACACGGAAAAGTAAAAAGGGATATTCGGCTGATGGAGGTGGCATCTGTAACAAGTGCTTCAACTTCAAATTTCCATTTGGGAGTAGCGGATAAAAAATCTTGCTTACTTTTTCAATTCCTTCGTAAAGCTGTTTACTGTGTATATTAGGTTACCTGTATTTATAGCGAGACATGTAAAATATTATTTCTCTGTTGCAGAAGGTAATAAAAAGTTCTTTTTGCATTTTTATTACTGTGCGGTCTTTGTGATTGTTTATTAATGTTGCATGATGATATCCAGGGATGCATTTTCTGCGGTATCCTGGTATCCAGGATACCGGGGAATTTTAGCCGACTTTTTTATAGATAACGAGAAATTTACTCTGAACACAAATATAAATTGAAAATAAGTAATAAACAAATGTAACATAAAACGGGAAAAAGACGATAACGCTATGGGGAGCATTTTGGTCAGTGCGTATGGAAATTTACTGCGATTGGGGAAATGTTGGAAAATGGGGACATGATTGGAAATGGGAAAATGTTTGGAAATGGGGAAATAGGAAAATGTTTGGAAATGGGGAAATGGGAAAATGTTTGGAAATGGGGAAATGTTTGGAAATGGGGAAATGTTTGGAAATAGGGAAATGTTTGGAAATGGGGAAATGTTTGGAAATGGGGAAATGTTTGGAAATGGGGAAATGTTTGGAAATGGGGAAATGTTTGGAAATGGGGAAATGTTTGGAAATGGGGAAATGTTTGGAAATGGGGAAATGTTTGGAAATGGGAAAATGTTTGGAAATGGGGAAATGGGAAAATGTTTGGAAATGGGAAAATGTTTGGAAATGGGAAAATGTTTGAAAATGGGAAAATGTTTGGAAATGGGGAAATGTTTGGAAATGGGAAAATGTTTGGAAATGGGAAAATGTTTGGAAATGGGGAAATGTTTGAAAATGGGGAAATGTTTGGAAATGGGGAAATGTTTGGAAATGGGGAAATGTTTGGAAATGGGGAAATGTTTGGAAATGGGGAAATGTTTGGAAATGGGGAAATGTTTGGAAATGGGGAAATGTTTGGAAATGGGGAAATGTTTGGAAATGGGGAAATGTTTGGAAATGGGGAAATGTTTGGAAATGGGGAAATGTTTGGAAATGGGGAAATGTTTGGAAATGGGGAAATGTTTGGAAATGGGGAAATGTTGTGCATTCGGGAAATATTGGGCAATAGGAAATGTTGGACAACAACAGTCAATATTGCGCATTCAGGCAATGCTTGAGCATTGTGGAACTGTTGGGTAGCCAATACATATTATGTTGTCACATTGTCGTCGATCATTCTATTTTTAGAAAGAAAATTTCACTTACAGTAAACTGATTGCAGTCACTGTAAAGATCTGAATCAAAAACGATTTTTAATTAATAATGTGTTGCCCAGAACATGTTGATTTGTTCACAAACAATGGCTGAATAGAACACATACGTGTACTCGAATGAAAAAATCATGAATAGGTTTATCAAATTTCTGGAAAATAACTATTTTTATTTAGTGGACTATTATTTGCTGGATATGTTTTCCAAATATTTTAAATTTTCTGGTAGAATATAGTTTCGAATTCGCTTTGAATGGAAATAAGAATAAATACTTCTTCTCAGACATTTACAAAATCTGAAATAAGTCATCTATTGTATCCAATTTATCAATCGCGTTTCGCACAGTATAAAGTGCATTCATTGAAATATTTGCCCACACAACGGAATAGTTTATTTTATTTGCATAAAATTACGACAAAACACTGATCATACACAATGGAATCAATTGTTAAAAAGGCTCAACAAAATAATATTGTCACTCATTGCCACTCAACATGTCAACCTCAATATTCCTTCTCAGATAAGTCAAAGTAAATATCCTGTCGGATTATATGCATCAACTGATTTTTATTGAACATCTGCATTCAATCTTACAGAACGCTGTTTCCTACAAAATCGCAAGTGGTTTCCGGGAAATGGTAATTAAAACTGTATTCAATGAACTGCTCAGCGCGAATACCGAATGGCGGACTATTTCAATATAATTTGACCTCACGGCTCGGAGTTTCAGGATCATAAAGCAGTGGTCGCTGTTGGATTCCTGCATGTGATATCGCAACGCGTGTTACTGATTCCATTGGAGCCAATGGGAACCGTATTATATTCCAGCAACTGCGCGACATATTTCCGGTAAAGATTCCTGTCTAAGTTAAAAATATTTTTTTATATTTTTCATGTTCATTCAGTTCTGTAGTTCTCTAAGTCTCCTTGGTTTTTTCAGAGAATGCTATGTATTGTTGTAAAATGGAATTCTCCGTCACGTCTAGTACCAGGTGTCCTTCCACTGCCATGATAGCTAATTTTGTGTACTTATGTAGCGACTTAGCAACCTAGCGACATATCCCTAAATAGCGACGTTGATATAGTGTTCAATGGATTTGGAGAGTGAACTGTTTAAGTAAATACATACCTACATACTTATGGCTCCACATGATAGCTTAATTGTAAAGAAGTAATGTCAATAAAATATAAACCCACACGCAGCATTGTCAAAAAAATTTATTGCTCAACTTTTTATTTTAACATCTTTTGCTACGTACATCAGTGTGGTTAAAAACACCAACTACCAATTTTTTTAGCCAATTCTAATGAAAAAATTCCAGAATTCTGTAATTTCTGGGGGCGCGAGGATCAGCATTTTTTGAAAACTGATTTCATAATGTTAATCAGTGTGCTTAATTGTACCAGCAACCTGTCGCTAGGTATTTGCAGCTGACATATTTTAAAAGGATGTTTGCTACAAGCGGGTAGGATGACTGATAACTTAACTATAAACCTATATATCAACTATACTAGTATAATACACATACATGTATACATACATGTGTATATAACATGATTAAGTCAAAATTTCCTAATCGTTCATTATGAATTGAAGGAAATTTTCTCTGCATCCATATATTAATGTATACATATAGGGAAATTTGATACAATGGTGGGGAAATCTTCCTCGGGATACTGGGAAATTTAACCTTGATGACAGAAAATGCATCCCTGATGATATCGACTCCCATCCATACATTCATTTAATCAATGTTGGAGACAATAGGAGCATAATGAATAATACTACCTCACATTATCTGCCTATTGTCTCAGGATGATTACCTAATCAGCATTGCACAAAGGACAACAAAACGTACCAACTGTTTGTCTAGACAACTGAAGCACCACTGCTAATATTGGTAATGCCGCCCGTTTTTTTCAACTAGCTTTCCAGTGCCTCGTCAATCACAGTTTAGCTAAACTCTGACATAATTTCCTTGACATATCTGCTTAGCAAAACCAATAACATGACAACTATGCTAAGTATTTCGGCAATTTGCCTAGTTTGTATTGTAGTTATGGCAGCAGCTATTCCGGTAAGCTCATTAAACATTTCATATTCGATTAAAAACTATAATAATCAATCCAGTTTTAATATTTCTGTTTTCTAACAAAAAATATGCACATTTGTGGGTGACTTACTGATTGCATTACTTGATTAACACAGCTCCCGGATGATACTGTAGTGACGCCCCATGACGGAGACGAAGGTAAACCATCCTCAGGAGGAACTGCTAAACATAACTCATCACCACTTCAATCCGAACAGGACAATCTAATGACGCGGAAGAAATCCAAAAAAAGTTCGGCAGACGGAGGTGGTATTTGCAACAAGTGCTTCAACTTTGAACTCCCGTTTGGCAGTCAAGGCTAATAAGTTGGTTACGTTATTAATTCCATCGTTGGTCGTTTTTTGTGAATTTGATTACTAGTCTGTATGTTATATGCCATAAGATGCTGACGTCATGTGTTAATATATTGAATGCATTTGTCAAAAATTAAAAGCAAGGTTTCTCGATGGCCAAGGTTGTTACTTGAAAGGTTGGAAATTTAATTGTAAGTGTTGCAACAAAACCATTAGTAGGACGTATCACATATTATAAAAATTGATAAGATGAAAACTAAAAATATAAACGTTGCAAATAATGCTTTTCTCGCCAGAGTCATCAAGTTGTTTTGTGGTACGTTCATTCAGTAAGATTCTCGTTTACATCTACATTGAAACGTTACTGAGTTAACAAATTCACGAGATTTTACGAGGTTACACATTTCAGTGAAATGTCGGCAACAAGTACAGGACAAGTCCTTGCATTTTAGAATTACATGTTTTACGTCGTACTCGACTAGAAACACTGCAATGCTTACAAAGTACATTATGCATGCAATCATCAAGATTGCCAAGAAATCCGGGAGACCAATTTGATCCCCTGTTCTTATCGTTGGATTCGGACTTGGGTTTTGTGTAGGTAAATTATTAGCCATCCGGTACGCCAAACTCCTCCAATTATCCCACAAGACGGGGAAGCCACCTTCCAGAATTCGTGAATAGCTCTGAAGCAACCAGTACCTGTTGACAGTGTAAGCTTCAACAAAGGAGTACGTGTCTTTCAAGTAGTCGTTGAGTAACGCGAAACATTGAAAATTCACTTCTCCGCCCTTCTTCGCAATGTAGTTCTCAAAGTATAGTAAATTATCGTACAAAAACGGGGAGCCAGAGAAACGTGCAAACTTTCCCATTAGATACTTTCCGTAAGAAAAGGACGACTCTTTTCGAATGTCGTGAAAGCTTTCATTAAACCGATGCAACATGTTTCGGCTTTTAAAGATGGAGTAGAATTCTACACTTGGCGAGTCCACTAATTGATTTCCCCACAAAATTTTGTATCCTGCTTCCAGCAAACTCTTAATAGAGCTAATAGGTAATGGCGGGACAAATACAATCAAAACACTTGCGATTCCCTCGGAATACATGTCGCAAATTATGAAACCAGTGATTTGAACAAATACCAATACTTTCAGTCTATTCCAGTAACTTGGTGTGTAGTTTCCTGAGAGCACTCCAGTTATGTCCAAGAATTTCCTACTGTTCGATATCCGACTAAAAATTGCAAGTCTGTTAAAAAGCATGAAAATCGTAACAATGGAAGCTGCCAACAAAATCCACACCTCTAAAGAAAAAGATTCAATCCATGGCGTGAAGTCGACTCTACTTCTGCTGCTATATCTCGACATATCCCGGCAATAAAACAAGATTTGCTTCATATGTGTGGAGTAGTAAAAGCCAGTGTACTTAATATAGTACTCTGAAAATCGCCACTTCGCGAAATCAAAATAGGCTGAACCAACAATAATAACTTGTCCGTCATATCCTGAATTATTTTCTTCGTAATCTTTAGCGTTTGCTCTGTTCATTAGATTCATGGAGATGTTATGAAATTGTGAAAGTACAATCGCAGACATTACGTCTCCGCCACAAATCTGGAACCAAAGAGATGTGAACAAGTAACGGCTACATGCAAAACGGTCCGTTCGAAAATTACTTGGTTCTCCTAATGGCAGGTTCACAAAGGTATTAATATTTCTGTCGTTTGAGTTTGAAAAGTACTTTTTATGTAGCCCAATCGGGTCCAAGAGTTCATTCACAAAATTATCATTAAATTCTCCTTTGGATTGATCGTTGGTGCAGTATCGGTTACAAACACAGGAATATGTCACCATGACACCATTTGGACCAAACTCCAATCCGATAACGAATTTCAAGGCAGGTAGGTTATTAAAAATGTTCTTGATGTATTTGTCATTAACTGTGAACTCTTTTGAACTCGACAATGGCGAGGATACAATATTCAGAAACAATGTTGACGGATGCATTAACTGATGTGAAAATGTCACCATGACATCAAACGTTCTCGAGTTATTCTCGTCCATATGATAAATGATGACGTGGTTGGGTTGAGTGTGCTTGAAAGGAAACAATCTTCCCATTTTCACTTTATAGTTGTTGAAAATCATACACCGGACAATGTCCGAAATGAAATGGATTTGGAACTTTTCGAATGAATGGAACGATAACTCGAAGCGGTCGGTATGTGTATTCAAGCTTTTGAAAAATGGCTCAAACATTTTCTGTACCGCTTGCATTTTAAATGCTGAAATATCTTTACTTGTGTCTGATGGCTGGAATAGTAATGTTAGTAGAAACAAAACTGCGGGACATTGGAAAATGTTATTTGAATACTTCATTTTTTAAATTGAGGTCGATCGAACTAAATATTCAAAACTTTAATAAATGTCAATTATTATATATAGAATACTTTAAAGCAGTGAAATGGAAAAGAATTGAATCGCTTGCTTGATGCACCCGTTACTAAGACCTTCTTTGGAAGTGAGATGTAAAGAAACTGTATAATAATTTTTACAGAAAAATGGCTGTCTAATATCTGGCAAATACTAGCCGTACGTGTGGCTTGAGCTTGAACAATCGATACACTTGTTTATGTGATAGTGCCACTAATCAATAAAACATTGTCACGCAATGTAATCCACTCTCGACGGATGGGTAGCTACTTAATATATCACATGCCGTGACATGCCATAACGGTAAGTATGTCATTATGTGACATTCTGTTGAAGTAATTATCATTTCCATCCTAAAAAACTAAGTAGGTATCCTAGGGACACAAAAAAACTCAGACCGCAACTTAAAAAAAATTCTATCAAATCTAGCACTTCCGAACCGACTTGTAAGGTAACAACATTTAAAAAGCATCTATTTACCTACTTTTGGTATTTATGGTATTGCGAATTTTTGATACACTCCCTATAAAAATGCTGCGTTGGGTTTGAAAAGAACAACCCTCAGATCAGATTTTAACATAATTTGATGGGATATGGCTTCATCTTTAGCCTGCCGCGCACTGATTACTTATTCGATATTTCCCATCATAGCTGGTTCACATACTCTGGTACATTGACAACTTTAAAGGACACCTGAACACACCAAAGATCGACCTGTAACCGGTATTAGCCTGCCTGCATGATGCCATCTTTTACTTAACGACGTTCTAGAATATAATATTTTTATCTACTCAAATCTCACAAATTGATACCTACAAGATATATTTCAATGCATGCATTCATGTGATAACAACGTTTCCTATCCGGAAGTATAATTCCCAACTGGCATTAGAATATGAATAGTTTACACAATAGAAAGTTTGCTTGAATGTCTACTGAAACTATTTCACAGCATTAAAGATAAGTTGGTTTATTGGCATGTTGTTTGTAATTCTTTTTTGAACAAAGATGAAACAAACTAGGACGGGTGTAAACCCGAATTAAAAAAACTACCGGAAACGTGTTGTGTGTGAAATTGAGACATTTTAATCTCCGTTCACCTTCCCCAACACTACTTTTCAATTTTTCGATGAATTTCCAAAATAATGTATTTTGACCCTTTCGTGAACCCGTGACCCGTGAGGGTCATGGAGCCACCACTCCGACAGTTGACCGAATTGACCCATGGTGTCGTGACCAAAAATTGTCAGCTTAAAATTCTCTATCAGATTAGCGAATAAAAATTTTTGCCCATAAGAAAGCATGGGGGACCTTACCCCCCACCATCCCCCTGGGGGTGGAGCCTGGAAGCCCAAAATCAATAGCGAACTTACTTTTGCCCTAAGGTACCTCCATGCAAAATTTGAACCGAATCAGTCAACGTGGAGAGAAGTAATCGTGTTAACAGACACACAGACACACAGACACACGGACACACAGACAAACAACTTAATCGCATTAACTACCTTTTAAGCATTTCATGCTTCCGGTAGTTAATAAGTTGATTTGAAACAAGATTTACATGGGTATGTCCAAAAATAATTTTTGAGAGCCGAAAAAATTGAGGGAGGGATATTTTTCGAAGTTCAGTATTACTGTGTTCATATATGTCACCTAATAGTAAGTAACAAATTAGTAGTAATAATGTTTATTGTAGACTATCTTAATGTATATGTTCCAGAGATTAGAACTCCACTTGAATTTGTTGATTTAGTCCACTACCTAGTCGTCGCACCTGTTTCTACCACTATCAAGCAAACAGGGCTATGTCAGCTAAACGACGTGCAACGATGGAAAATAATTAATAATGATTCTTGAAATGTTGGCCCGTTTAAATTGTCAAAAAACTGCATTTTACTTATGGAAATCCCAATGCAACAAATTGTAATTCTTAACAATAATTTTACTCACTCCATCGGTTACATTTTGATATCCCGTTTTGATATCCCGATGCCTTGACACCATCTTTACAAGATGTGGATGACACGAATATTAGTATCTGCAGACGTTTTATTGTTGCTATCCAACTGCCAAACATAGTCAAGCAAACATTTGAAAAGTAATCCAATTTAACGAGTCATGCGTTTCTGGTTTTCTGTTTACACTTTGACGTAACAATTTTTTTTGGAAATAATAGAAATAATTTACATATTTTTTAGTATGGAAGAATGGGTTTTAATGTACATGTGTTTATTACACCATAATTGCCAATAAACTTACAATTAGTCTTAATCACAGGCTGAAATTTTTGTCGGGATGTTAAGTAACAAGTTGATAAAGATCTCCCAAACAAGTCATATCATGATACATAAAATCGTCATTAAGATAAACTACTTTGAAGGTGAAACTGTTCAACAAACCATCATTCACTGCTAACCGTTTTATCCACATTTTGGCAGTAATAACTTGAACTTTGACACATTCCTTTGCTCAACCCTTTATAACACGAGAGGTTTTGGTTCAATATTATTGAACTAATAACTTGCTGAAAGAGATAAGGTAGATGCTAGATGCTGAGGAATATTAGGTTTTGTTTATATAGTTACACAAGTCTGTACAATGGAAATGAAATCATGAACTGATTTGCAAATGGACATTTCAATTTCAATGCCATTATACCATATTTTCGTCTACAAAAAGAATTCAGGTCATCAGATCGCCAACTTCACTGCGACAGAAATGTGTACTGTAAAGTTCAGATGAATAAAAATACGTCAAATGTTGTTACAGGCGATACACAGCCAAGTTTTAGGTTGGAGTGATGGTTTTAATGTAACGTGGAAAGTGAAAAAACTGGCCAAAAAATATCAACACATTCGCGACACGTTGGATTCCTGCTACATTTAAGGACACCATAGGTTCATGGCTCTAATAAATACACAACGACATAATGGCTTACTTCCATAATTGTTGAAGTCATAGGTCCTTTGTTGGAGCAACAATCACCTTGCCCCAATCTTGTTATTTTAATTTGTTTGAATATTAATTAGTTGATGATTGATTGGTGTTGATTAATAAAACTGTAAAAAACTTAATTTATTCTTGTGTCTAAATGACAGTAATTAAGTGTTCATTTGTTAAGAAACACGTGCGTTTCGAGGATTGCTGTTTAGGTTGATAATATACTGGAGGAATAAAGTTAATTGAATTGCATTTTAAAGTACCCAAATTCGCCAGATAACGTCCGTTAGACTTTTTGTGGGCTGTTAACTGATAATCCTTACAAAAATCTTTCGCAAGATCAAAGATTAGAGTTAGTAGTTAAAAGTATCACTAATGCTTATTGGAATCTTGCACACCTCAACAACACCACCAAACATACCACCTATCGTACATAAAATTTACAATTCCGTAAATTAGTTACCCATCGGCGTGGAAATATAGTAAATTTGCTGTTATTGATTCATTGTATACTTTACAAAGTGCAGGTATTTGTGTATATAAACGGAAGGCTCCGTCAGAAAATGCACGATTGCTGCACTACTCTCTGTCTGTTAGTAGAATAGCAATATAAATTTATTGGCAACGTTTCCCGGCCCAGTGTCCTCAGTTACGCGGGTTAAAGGTAAAAATCAATAGAAAACCTTGTCAGGTTTTCTAGAAACCAGCGCAAGCAAAACCAATCAGGCTTCATTGATGCTGATTGATTATCTTAATTGCAAAGCTCAAGTTATAGTAAATGCTTGATTACAAATTATTTGCAGAAATAAATCTTGGCATCATGCTTGAAAGCGACTGTAACCAGGTATTTTTGCATGAGCTATTATCTAGGGACAATTAATGGCAATCTTGTAATAAGTTGGCGTTTAATTAAATGCCATGACGTTGAAAATCATCAAACAACTAAATCTGCAACCGCAATATGAATAATGAATAAACCACATATGATGCCAACTTTGCCAACATTTAATTTGCTGGTTATAAGCGGATGCAATCATCAATTTTATTGGGTATAGCAATTACATGCAAATATATTAATGAACTGTTTCCCACAACATTCACTTGCCTCTACCTCAGCCACTGAGTCTGCAAACGGCATCCGTTCCAATGTGACACGTCCTGACATAACATAGGAAGCCATCTATTTACCAAACTTTTGCTATTTGTTGAATCTTGGATTTTTTATACACACCTTCTGAATAATTCGTTTCGTCAAGTTTGGTTGCAGCCAGCCACCTACATAATTAAACGTGAACGCAATTTCATGCGATCTGGCTTCAGGTATCACTAACCGCGCAATGAATGCTTATTCGATATTCCCCATCATAGCTCGTTTCCATGCATGCAGGCATTGCTGACACATCACCGGGTGGGGTAAATATAAATTTGTGCATCAAGGGGAGGAAATCAATATGTAAGCGATTTTGTCTTGCATGATGACATTTTATGCTTATCGTCGTTCCAGCGTACAATATTATTCTACCGGAATTCCACAAATTGATAACTGGAGTAAGATTTATTTCCACTCCACTGATAATTGTGTATCCTTTTCGGAAATATTATTTAAAATCGGCATTGACATAAGTTCGGTCCACTTTGAGACGAATAATTAAAATCCCTGTTGCTTTTTTTATTGATTCACTTGACTTGATATTTTCACCACGTTTACCCCAGGTTATGCTAACATTATCTAAAAAGTTTTATTCATTCAGTTCAACGAACATGAGAGCCTTGGCGTTTTAAACAAAACAAAATTCATTTCCAACTTTATATCGCGTTGAGATATCGATATTGCAAAAATTTCAAAATGTCGTTTTAACGGTGCTTTTTGGCGAAACAAGACCCTACGGCCACACCGCCTGTTAACTGTAGAACGTGCAGCTAAGAAAAAATGATAAATAATGATTACGTGATTATTTGGCCCGTTTTGTCTGAAATAGAAAATAGAGTAAATCAGTCGGATCAGGTGAAAATATTAATCCTTAATATCTGTAATATCCAAATTCGAATTATACAAGTTGCAATTCTTAATTATTTTACTCACTCCATCGGATACATATGATATACAGTTTTCAATTTGAAATGCCTCGATGCCAACTTGACAAGATGTGATGGACACGAAGATTACTACACTAACAGATTTTATTGTTGTTCCCCACCTAACAAACAGATTCGAGCAACCATTTGAAAAGTAAGTAAATTATACGAGTCATGCATTTCCTATTGTTTGTTTACACTTTTAAGTAACTCTGTTTTTGTGTAAAATGCACTGTGACGTAATTCCAATCTGTATGCCCCTGATGTTGACATTTTGAATTTCGCGCAAAAATTCACAATGTCATATCCCAGGTCGACCTTTATTTCAACGAAATGTATCTGCAAATGACTTCTATTAAGTCTATACCAACCATTGGTGAACAATAACTTCCCTTGAAGTTAGGGACGCTTGAATGAAAATGAAAGCTATGACAAAAATTGTATTCGAGTCTAGTAAAATACCGGGTCAGGCAAGGGTTTGCGTTTAAATTTTTTTTTTACTTTTGCTTTCAATTGTTTGAATCTGTTAACGGCGGCGTGGTTGTACATCATTGGATGCTTGTCAATTTGTGACAAGTCTTGCTATTAATAGCCTTGTTTATTTGCACTCGCTGCTTTGTATTCCTTTTCCTTTTATATAATTATACCTACTGAAAATCTTGTTAATAAATCGAGGGATTCTATTAGATGTTCATGGAAATTATAATTTTAGTACTAACAAGTGACCAGGTGACTGGTTTAGTAATCATATATACTTTGCGAATATCTAACTACCTAGCTACGTGACGGATAGGCTAACCCCAAAATAAATAGTGTTACAGACTGACATTTTTTATTGATTTTTAAACTAACATTTTTTTGTAATTTTATCTATCATAGTTGATTAACTCTGTATGCCAGTTTGATCCAGAGGTCGCCAAATTTGTTGCGTTTTTTATCCTCAACCATATAACCGGCTGAATCAACATAAACTGATGAAATCAATAATAATAATTCAATCGTAGATATAAAAGAAAATCATAAAAGGATCAGGTGGTAAAGGCGATGCCGGCACAAAATAAGTAACTAGGTGTTCGAAATTCAATATGTGATAGATGTATGTCATTTGATAATTTGCACGAGTGGTTTGAATGTACTTGTGAACTACAGCACAATTTCCAATATACTTCTCCTTAATCCCAGGCTGATTTAGTAAATAATTAATAAATAAATTCAACTTGTTGTCTGGGCATTTCTATATTACTTACATCCATCTGAACAAATATCATAACCTGCAATATTCCACAGTGTGGAATCCACACGTTCCACAAATGTCCACGAAACTCAACCATCTTTGGCAGTATTCAAGCTGACTTGCATTCACTTTGGGGCGTTTTAGGGCAGTAAATAATATAGTATCCAAATTTTGGTTGTAAACACTTCAATTCTGTTCCGTTCATTTCCTGAGCCTCTTTTAATAAGAAAGGCTGAGGTTCAATGTTGTTAAACTAATAACTTGCGAAAAGTAATAAGGTCAATGTTAAGCAATACTAAATTTTGTTGATCTAGCTACCACAGTCAGCAAATGAAAATCAAATCATGTACTAACTTGCAAATGGAGGGTTCAACTTTAATTCCACTGTAACATATTTAGGTCTACCAATTTCCAACTCAGGTTAATAGATTGAAACCTCCTCTGCGTCCGAAATGGATAAGGTGAAGTCCAGAGAAAACATTGTCATAATTGTGAAGTAAAAAGCACACACCGTGCACTGCTATAATTGAGTCACTGTATCCCCTTGTTGTATATGTAATGTCTACGACATCTTTGACCTTCGATTCATATTAGATTTTAACAATTCTTCACGAAGATTGGTAAATATGACATTGTAGTCATCAGATTTAAAATTAGTTTGCAATATTTGGGCAGCCGGAAAAATACGCATAAGCTGATAATAAAGATTACAACTGATGAACGACACGAAATGTCAACAAAGGTGATACGCTGCTAAGATTTGGGCAAGGTTTACTACTTTAATGTCATCAAGGAAAAGAAAAATCTATTAAATGTTATCGACACATTCGCGACATAGACATTTGCTGCATACATATAAGGACACCAGTGCTTCATGGCTCTAATGAATACATAAGGACGTTTGATTGCTTACCTACAATATGTTGCAAATGATACGCAAAATAAATATTTAGGTTGTAGTAAACGGTTGTATTAAAATCTATTGGAGCATTACTCAAGCTGAATGATATATCCGAAGAAGATTGATCTGGTGTACAGTAATTTGTAATTCCGCCAATTAGTTAACCATCGGCGTGGAAATACATTAAATGTGTTGTAGATTTATGGACAGTTAATACATTCGAGCCTACTACAAGTGCATAGAATTTGATACAGAGACCCACAACTTGCAGATTGAGAATTGAAAAGAAAGGATGTCGTGACGTAATGTATATGAAGGTAAAGTTTCCGTGTTTCCTGATCTATTCATTAGCCTCAAATTATCAGGGCTCAACTCAATCAACAGACCACCATAGTATGCTTTATAAAGTGTTAAAAACAAAAAAGTGCAATACATATTTCCACCTTTTCTTGTCAAACGTAAGACATACGTCAACATTGGCCTTAGTAACCTTCCGGCAATCATAAACCTTTAAAAGTAATATTGCTCTTTGATATTTTGTATTGAATGGATCAGAAATCCGAGGAATCAGGCGATTCGCCTTGTCGTCGGAAGATCTGAAACAAGTGAAATATTTTTGGAATTGCCCTGTAACATTATTCATCTGAGTAATCCCAAATTCATCTGACACTTCTGACACCGACTGTAGCCTCAACAACTAGAAAGAAAACAAAGGTAACTTATCTCTGTTACGAAAATTTCTCCCTTAGTAATGTAGCAGGGCGGCGTAGTGATCCTTCACTGAATATTTAATATCTATAGCTCAAAGAGTGAATAGGAATTTTATTATTTTATTTTCAACAAAACATCAAATCAAATTAAATAAAAAGTGCGTACATTCGAAAATTATTTAGCAATGCCCATACACTTATTATAAGTGACAATGACCGTAGAATGAACACAGATAGCATGTGTAGTGAGAAGGATAAATCTGCAGTATTTATCAATTTGGATGATTTGGATGTGGGATTTGAATTTTAAATTAATGAATTTTAATGAACGAATGAGTTCGGCTAGTTTCTGTAATTTATATAAAATAACTAGAACAATTAATGAATCATTATTCTCCGGAGCTGGTAACTAGGGACACCTAAGATGGTACTGGTAAATGCGGTTAAATAAAAACCCATGCCGTTGAATATCGTCACTCAAATTAATCCGCGACCGCCGACCGCAATAACAGTAATGAATAAACCACTTTTGATGCCAACATTTAATTGGCGGTTTTAATGCTTATAAGCGGATGAAATCATCAATTTTATTGGGCATACCAATTCCATGCAGATACATTAATGAACTCAGCCCCAACCTTCTCCGCCCCCACCTCCTCCGCCCGGACCTCTTCCGCCCCAAATTCCTCCGCCGCCACCTCTTCCGCCCCAAATTCCTCCGCCGCCACCTCTTCCGCCCCAAATTCCTCCGCCCCCACCTCTTCCGCCCCAAATTCCTCCGCCGCCACCTCTTCCGCCCCAAATTCCTCCGCCCCCACCTCTTCCGCCCCAAATTCCTCCGCCGCCACCTCTTCCGCCCCAAATTCCTCCGCCCCCACCTCTTCCGCCCCAAATTCCTCTGCCCCCACCTCTTCCGCCCCCACCTGTTCCGCCCCCACCTGTTCCGCCCCCACCTGTTCCGCCCCCACCTGTTCCGCCACCACCTGTTCCGCCACCACCTGTTCCGCCACCACCTGTTCCGCCACCACCTGTTCCGCCACCACCTGTTCCGCCACCACCTGTTCCGCCACCACCTGTTCCGCCACCACCTGTTCCGCCCCCACCTCCTCCGCCCCCACCTGCTCCGCCCCCACCTGTTCC
This sequence comes from Sinella curviseta, assembly GCA_004115045.4. Lineage (NCBI taxonomy): Eukaryota > Metazoa > Arthropoda > Collembola > Entomobryomorpha > Entomobryidae > Sinella > Sinella curviseta. The sequence goes on along the minus strand of CM023199.3, from coordinate 17,956,023 downwards.
GGCTCCACCTTTTCCGCCTCCACCTTCTCCGCCCCCACCTCCTCCGCCCCCCCCGTACAATTATCTCATCTCAAAAATGTCACCACGACTCAACCCGTCTCTTTGTCCAATCTGCGCATTATTGAATGGGGTAATCGTTTCTCTGCCGTTTACGGAAAATGCCGTCCGGTCGTAATGCATGACGCTTTGGTAGTCGTAACGGGTTTTCACGGCAACTTGAAAGCGATCAAAGTTGTTTTGAGTTCCTGGAATAACATTCTGCCAATTTATTCGCACGAATCTGTCGCGATCAGAGCGAGACTGCTCGTGAGGGAAGCCGACTGCGTGAAGAATCTCGTGCACATTAATTCCAAGCAAACCGCATCCCTTCGAAAGTGATATGTCTTGACGTCCTCCAATTCGGCCAATGTATGACGAGCATCCTTGTCCAGAAACGATATGGATGTAGTCGCGCTGATTTGTACGGGGAACAAACCGCAGACAAGTTCTTTGGGAAATATGAGCCATGGCTTGCATAAAGAGGTTTCTCATATCTTGCGCTGAAAATTACAAATGACGTTGAGATTTAAAAAAAATCTATATATATTTTTTTGTTTTTTTTCACAAGGTAACTTACGATATCCCGGCTGAAATGCGTATGGAATGGTATTCTCAGGCCATCGAAATCGTTCCGTTCCGACATCTGCACCAGCATCGTATTCCAAAAGTGTTGGAGCGTAGCCCATAATATCCCCTTCTATTAAATTGGTGTTCCTTTCGTCCATATTTTCAGAGCAAACTGCAAAAAAACAAATGTTATAAGGCACCAGTCTTCCAGAATTATTAAAAGTATAAGAAATTGATAACTATGAACTTCTGATGTCTGTATACCTATTGTTGCACTGACTAAGCAGTACACAATAAGTGCAAAAACTCTTCCAAAATTCTTGTACATTTTATAACGGAAATGTAGCAAATTTGAGAAAATTGTAAAGATTTGTGTTGACTCCGTTCCTGTTTGGAACACTGTATTAATGCGTCTTGGATCATGAACGTAACGCCTTTAAATGCGGAGTGATTGGAGAATTTTTTTTAATTGAAATGGGTCAAAGTAGCCGCAAATGGCTGCATGTGTTGATGTTGAAAATTAGGTGGCAACTAATTTGCAAGTGTCGCTGTGTGGTATTCATGCGGGTTTGTCGCTGCGCGGCTTTTGGTGCTTGTTGTAATTAGGAATTAATCATTTAAACAAGTCATTATGTAGCAGGTGACATAGTCTTAGTAGGGGCGAATCAATTAAGTTAGGTTGGCAATGTGCTTGACCGCAACATAATATTATGTGGTTTTCTTTTCGGAACTGGAACGGAATTAATAGTAAACATTAATTGTCAGTTGCGGCATCAGCATCTGTAGAATGGCTCGTAGCACATTGTGGCGGATGTATATCAACTAATTTATTCAGTTACAAATCAGAAGAATATTTACAGTAAGGTCGTTTGCAAAGTTTATGCAATTTAGCGGAGTCAATGCATCAACATAGTTGAATGATCCAAACCTCACCTTCAAGCAGCTGCAACTTTTAAGGAACCTTTTCCAGCACATTTTCTCGTATCTGTTCACACTTTCATTTAACGAAACATGTCTCGATATGGCATTGATTGTGGAAACTGGTTGCATGTAAACTTGAGACATTCCACCGATTAGTACAATGATAATTACAATAGCTTCAAGAAGCGCGACCGAAAAGAACATGACAATCGCTGCACTTCCAAAAGCTATATTCATTTTTGTTAATGCTGTCATGGTGATGGCTTGGAGAGTGGTGCAGCAGACCAGAACAGCAACCAATATGCTGTGGACTACCTCGTTCATTAAAATGCTAATAATTTGAAGTGTTCTGTAGTGATGGGATGATTGGAATGCAGTGGTCGCAGTGCCCACGCATATTTCTTGAAATCTGAAATTAAAAAAAAAATATCAAACCGTAAGTTGTGACTTTTGAAACCGATCTAAATATATCAAATCACTTACATTTGTAAATTTTGGCGAAGCGAGATGGTCGACAAGATCATAACTAGGCAGAAAATAATTGCAGATACATTGATTCCGATTGCTAACATCCAGTGGTTTGAAAGTAGCACGCTTAATTTAATTGGGGTATTTAGCAGAGAGAAGAGAAATGAATTCTTTTGATGAGTTATGCACTCGGGTATGATCCAGTATCCCACCATTCCAGGCTTACAGGGATCAGCCCAATGACAGCCATAAATGTAGAACAATTGAGTTAACCAAATGGTACAGTAAGCAATGTAGGACAAGCCGGTGTTTATCACGGCAAGTTTTGACAATTTTGGATGGGGTGCGGTTCCAAAGGCTGGAAATGCTTTTGAAATTGAAAGAAGCCCGTTGACGGAAGCTGCGATTGCATGGACATTCTTTCTGCATGTTTCCAGATAGCAGTGACATGTCAGCGTGATGATCATTCCAAAACCATACAGGTAACCGTCCTGAGAATTAACTGATTTGCTTGTTTCAGGAAACCCGAATGAAGTTGATCCATTTAGGCATAGAAGTAGGATGAGAAATAGATGAAATCTAGACTTTAGTTTAAGAGCCTTGATTGATCTGGGATCGTCATATACTCGGATGTTTTTGTAAGAAACATCCCAATGTAACAGGGAGCCGCCAAGCAAACCAGATGTCCAGCAAATACACTTGATAAATTTTATGTGGTCCTGTAGCATTTTATATGTGTATACTCTAATGGTCCGTTGATGCAATATGAAACTGTTATGGATTTGCTTGAGCGATGTCTTTACTGTCAGAATGGTTCCGGAATGACGCGTGCAAGATATTTCGGAGCACTGGTGGAATAATAAAAACCGTTTATTCTCCAAGACTTTTCCTAAATTACATGTTTTCGGAATGCTCCGCAAATATCATGTTTCATATGACGGAAATGGACATTTGTTATTTGCCTATTTTTGTCATCATTTTGAAATATATGCTCTTGATACATATTTGAATGTGTGTTGCTTAAATGTTATGACTCATAACTTATGAGTAACCAAATGCTTGTTAATAAGGGTTTGCGTATTCGTATATACCTTCAAACAATTTCAGTGTTACTTTCACGCCCTCCATAAGTATCCCACTAAAGTATGCACCGTTCCTTCTCGCTGTATAGTAATGCTATGTATTTTAAACATTGTTTTCCTGCACACATTTAAATCGAAAAACAAACGTACGCACAAACTCGAAAATACATTGTTCACACAATAATAAACACGAAATAAAGTAAGCAGCAGTTGAGATCCACGAAGGATATGATTAGTGGGTAGACCATAACGTTTGACAACAGTTTTGAGGAAGCAAGGACCTCCTATATAGTATGGATGTGGAACAGTTCATTGGATATTATTTTAGTTTAGTCATATTGGATAATGGATTAGTGGATAATTATTATTGAGCATTATTGGAATCTTCCTCGTCATAATTGTCCTAACTGCGTGTATAGTCATTAAGTGTAGAACTTGTGTAGCAACTAAATTTTCACATTTCTTTTTGCATACCTATGCACATAGTTTCAGAGAATATACGTAGGATAAAATGATTTGTGCGGATTTTGATTTTTGCTACAACATTTTGATATTCATTTAAATCAAGGTCCGTTATGCCTTTTATCTTATTACGTGGGTATGTTTAACAGCTTCATGTCGCTGGATACACAAAGCAATCCAGAAATTTCATTTATGAGGCTCAAGCATTCCTGGGACATATTCCTGTACATATTTTTCGTACCTCAGCAGATATTTCATTGAAATCAAATGTATTCCAAAACGACGTTGAACGCTAATCTAAAAACTGCAATCGTTTTATACTGAAGAGAAGATTCCATCCTTTATGATGTAGTTGAGACCAGCTGAACAAGAAGGTTTGTTAATTAATATTAAACGGTTATTTATACCAAAATTTTTTTACTTTCAACACTTACAATTTTCAACTAAACCCAGGACTTACTACGACCCATTTTTGCTTACCTGCTTATAAAATTTCTCTTCCAAGTACAATAGTTCCTCAGTAGTCGCTCAACTCTTACTAAGGGTTCCAAAAAGCATGCAAGTAAAACCAATCTTTAAGTATCTTAAATTTAAAAAAATAAAAGTTGGATTCTGTGTTACTTTCTAGCTTAAAAAAGTTAATTCAGTAGTATAAATTCGTTGCTGAATTGGTTAGTCATCCATGAAATGAATTTATTCGTAAAAATCGTATTCAGCAAGTACATGGGCCACCATACATTGAGTTGTAACGACTATTCGGAAATGCAAATCTGATGCCACAGACGTGTTCCTTGACTAAAATAAAGTAGATACCATCCTCAGAAGATTTTTTTTCGAAAAGTTGTTTTAACGGGGTACATTGAGAAAAACACGTTTTTTCAGTGGGCACAGTTTTTCTTCCACAGTTTTCGGCGGAACAAAGTGAAATTTGGCATGGACATTCCTTTCATGGTTCTTCTCAAGGTTCAGAAGCGAAAATGTAATTTTTTTAAATATATTGCCCGTGACAGAGGTCAAAAGGTCAATCCCAAAATTATCTTACCTGTGGACATGTAACATTCACGCCAAAGATAAATTAGCCGTACCAAGGTTTATAAGTTCAATTTCAGATTTCTTAATGTGACACTTATATTTTATACGGAATAAAGAAAAGAAGGTCAAATAATTTCTTTTCGTTCATTTACTTTGCTTTCCAAAGTATATTTATTCTCCTCTTCTGTTAATATTACATATTTAGCAAGAATCCTACCAGCAAAGTTAATTGAAAAAAAAACTTCCAAAATTGAATGCGATTCCAGGAATAAAGTCAAAGAGTCAATCTTAGCAACCTCAACACTTTCAATACAACCCGCTGGCGATATGCAAATATGTGTGTTTAAGGTGCCATTCCAAGTTGCTTTGCTGGGTTGTATTAGTAATATCGTTGAAACAACAGCGCAACACTTACCTTGTCAAATACAAACATGGAATCTGCAAATCCTTTAAAGATCTGGTAGACCATGCTGCACAATTATATTTAGCGACATCGAGTTAATTATTTTCTTGCCGATGTATATTTATATTTTCTTGGCACTTACGCTCAATGCGCTTTCCCAGTATGAAACTTCTGGCTATTTCTTGAGAATGAGCAATATTTTCATGTCTGTGTTCATCTTGACATAAAATAAATATATGTACATACAACATGTGTAGTACATTATAATTATAATATTTAATTACATAATTGCATAATCAAATCCAAACTAGCAAACAAACGTTCAAACCTTAATTTCAATGAAGATACAATTTGTGTGCATTGCCGATTTGAACATTTATTAATGTCAATCGTTTCGACGCAGAACTTCGACTTTTGTGGTCTTGAATAGCGCGACAATAACCGAGAACAGTTTCCAAATGTTCCAAATTAATCTACGCTTTAAGTTAACTATTACTCTTATCACTTCAGAAGTCCTGTTAACGAAAAATCCCAGCAGTAGAATTACAAATGCAATGGACAGTAAAATTAGCTGTCCGATGCAACAATCCCCTAGCGGCGATTTTAAGGCCAGCGATGTCGGCTGCTGCAATTTTGACCTAGCCTCAAACCAATGAATTTGCTGCGAAATTGACTTCTTGAAACTTATTAATTTGTCAAGGCGAGCCACTATTCCGGCATCAGCTATGCTACGGTATTTTTCAAACAAACGATTTGAGCCTATTCCCCAAAATCGGTATGACATGGTATGCGACGAGCCAACAAAGTTCTCTGGCAGCGCAATTGCTCCACAAATATAGCTTCCTTCCACTATTACCTCCTTTACTTGATTCAAAATTTCTGCTAAACCTGCAAACTGACTGCCACTGCTGCCAAAGAAAAATAGCTTATTTTTTGTCATAATTCGCAAAAGTTCTGTTACATTCTCTGGGAATTGGATGGACCTCGGGTAAAAGGCCTGTCCAACGTCCTTGAACCCAGTCATCTTGCTTAACACATTCAGCTGTAGGTGACCTAATCTTTTCACGTATGCCTTGATGAACACTGGCTGTTGAAAGTATATTTTATACGAGCTTTGAAAGTATTCTCGCAACGAATTCGGCGTCTCAACAAATATAAAATCCATCGACATTCCAGCACAGTAGACCAAAGCAATATGTACACCTCCAAGAAGCGCAACAGCTGTAATTATTCGAGAATGTCTTAAACGCAATCCCATTCCCAGGAAAGGTGAGAAAAGGTCCAAGGACAACTTTATGCTTTTATAAATTACCAAACCGTACAAAGCCACTACAACAATGTAGGTAATCCAAATGTGACACTGAAAAACTTTAGGATAAATGTTCCAAGCGTTGCGGGTTTTCTTGACAATGTCATTACAATGGAGTAAGCTAAGTGGACTAAAGTACACAGTTACAATTCTCCACCTTTCCTTGAGATATTTGCTGGTGATTTTTTGTTGGATTGGAGATGCGGTCCTTATGTTTATTTTGTATTCGTCGGAGTCAATTCCTGGAGAGTAAAATGGTCGAATATCAGACTCGGAGAAGGAAACGTTCAATATGATGGAAGCGATTCTCAGTGACAAAGAATATCCGTTATGACAATCCAATATATTTTTGTAAAACTCGTGCCAATAGTTAGGTTTTACGCAAGACTTCTGACGCCACAAGGTTAACGTTTCATTTCGGTTGACATCGTTGAATAAAACAGCTCTCTTCAAATGCTTATCTATTCTCCATTTTGTGCACTCATGTTTAATGGCGGCAATCGTTTCAGTGGTAATGACCGTCGAAATTGCTTTTTCTAAAACTTTCACCTTTCCTATTTCTGGGGAACAGCTATGACAATACACTGAATGCACAGCTAATTCCAGTGTATCTTCACTGATTTGAAAATATGCTAGATCAACACTAATTGCATAGTTTGAAGGTATATCCTCTACTGTGGTGTTTTGATAATTCTGAAACTCGGTGAGCATTTCGTGGTTCTCGTCTGAGGTATGAAGCAGTACAAGAGCATTCTCGGAAGTTGCGTATCCCGAATTTATAATTGCAGAAAGTGTTTCGTTCAATGTTACTGTGTGTAAAATTAGCAGAAAACATGACGATCTATACTGAGGAGTAAAACGAAACAAGCCAGATGAAATTGACGGAATAATGGTTTCGAAATCCCCCGAGAAGCTGAAGTAGAAATTTCAATTTGATAGCCCGTAATATATAGTCCAAGTGTTTTCGTCCGTCGGAATTACATGATGAGAATGTAGAATTGGTTCACCTTCGACCACAACACTGATGAAACAACCGGAGGACGTATCACTTGAGGACGTTTGGAAAATATTGCCAAGCTAATTGCAGGTAGCAAGAATTTTGTGAATTGCATGTTTTGAAGTTACTATCTATAAAGTTACTACTTGCACCAAGATAAGTATTGTTTTGTTTGAGATTTTGATACTGATAGAGGCTGCAGTCGGTTAGAAATAAATTAAAAAACGACGGAAAACCTGGAGCTCTGGAAATTTAGTTTGAATAACAAAGCACTATTTATTTCGTTAACTGACATTTCTGACATTACTCTTCTTTTTAAAATCTCCAAGCTAAAGTACTTTCAAAACTATACATTTTTCAAGATATCAAAGTTTACAAACTGCCAACTTTTCTTGAATATTCTTTCCTTGGAAATGATATTATACTTCGGAGAAGCACAAATTATCTACTGTTCTTGCTGTTGGATCGAAGGGATAGGACGTAGCTCACCCGAGTGCTATTATATTCCCCGTACAGAACCGACACAGTTGTATCGATTATCTTTATTAACGAGTAACCGGCGGAGCCGGGCCCTATCACCCGTTACACAGGTGGGGACGAAGATACAGTACATTAACCCTGTACATTGTAAACTTTCTACATAAGCCAAATTAGCCCGGACCAAAGTGGTCGCGATGGTTGTCACTATTTTGTTGATAGTGAGGCTGACTTAATCGTGAAGCCGCCGTACGGGCCAAGGATAGTGAATTTGTCACGTAATTACAAAATTTGTTCATGATTTTATTGCAAATCCGCAACAATGACTAGACGACTGGGCGACTCCCCACCAGTTTTGGGCCCAAACTTCCTCAAGTTAAATGCACATGGAACAGATGCCGTATATATGCACAAAGTTACCCCTACGCAGACGAGTTAGTCTAGGTGATGTGAGGTTTGACCATATCAGATTTATTACAGTTAGGTTAGGTCCGTCTGCTATTATCTTTGATCCTCCGTAGCGGCAAAGGAGAGCATTTTTGGCCTATGGTTCTTTTACAAAATTTGATCAGCTTTTAATACTCTATCCGAATCTGCAATAAAACAATTTGAAATTTTTGGGTCGGTGCACCGGTTTTTGGCCCGTAGCTCCGTCCCTTGTGGGGAATATCGCACTTTTTATTACAGATTCGTGATCTACGCATGAAATTACCCCTGTACACAAATTTTGGTGAAATTCTACCGTGTGACTTTTCGACGTAGGGATTATAAGATATCTTGATAAATATTGAGTTCCGTAGGGCAGAACCATTGGAGAAGCACATATACAAATGTTCACTCAGTCTACAATATATAACGCTAATGTAATAACTTGTCGGATTTCAATTATGAAATTGAGATTCATGACGCATTTCCAGGTAGTTTTCAGTACTATCTCTGCTATTGGGAACAGGAATGCACCTTTTGTTTATGGAGTTAGAACTGCAAATTCTAGTATACTTTGTATGATTTAACTCTAGCTGTTAGAACTACACAAATCAAATGAGTGATTGACTCTTGTTTCTGAAGAAGCTATATTTAAATACGTTTGACTGGAAGCGAATACTTGAATATCGTCGCGCTGTTGGCTGCCTCGACAAATCCCATTTGATATAAATACAGTTTGCACACTTTGTGCTTAAAAGCGGATCCTGAAAATAACACCATAAACATTTCCCGAATAAAACTAAACTCATCCAAATGACACTCTGTGCCTATTCGAATTAATTAAAGAATCCCAACTTTTCATTAGACACTGACGGTTAGTTAAATATAGTCTTGTGATACACAAAACAGGTGGTCTACAGTATTGTGCATCATAAAATAATTGCTTGAAATGAACCACAACTGTCTAGTTACGTCTCCCATTTCTTTTTCTGCCGTCACAATAAATACCTTTAACAAGTATAATCTAAGCATTTGTACATTTCTGAATGGCAAGTACAATTATCCGGACGGCATCCAGTTCTACAAATTAACTTTTATGCAAAACATGGAAGTACAGAAAGATCCTGCATAAATATCACGAATTCTGCAAAACAAACTCTTTTATACTGTCATACTTCCGTACTGTAAAAATTTGAGGGGGCAGAGTTGTTCCAAATTTTCTGGGAACAGGAACTATAAGATAATGTTAAGTTTGTTTATATTGTAATGCCATAGTTGTGATTGCCACTACATGCCAACAAGGAAAAAAGGATCAAGTGTGTATCTTCAGTAAAATTAAATGATTGTCCCCTAATTGTTCAAATATAGATCAACATACGGGCACAATTTATGTCCAGCACTGCCAATAGTAGGTTCCAATTGGATTTAGAGGATTTGGATTTTGGTCATGTAGACACACCTGAAATCTTTGTGTGATATATGTGGCTACGAGCGTGTGATGTAATAATTTGATACAAGGGAAAACGGATGCTATAAATGTGGATATATATTAATGGAGAGAAATGTGTGTTAATGAACTTGCCTGGGACTCATATGAGTTATTCTTGATTTGCGTCGTTACTTCATACTAATCTTTTTTGGGGAATGGGGAGGTGCCGGAACGAGCGACAGTAAACAGTTATACAAAACTGTTGACATTTTTCTTAGTTTTACTGGATTGTGAAGCCAATATAACAAATTACGGTTTCAGAAAACCTTATTTTAATGCAGATATCTGTGCCGGGACGTATGATGTTTATGTGGAAAGAAAAAATATAACCTTTTTTCGAACTTGTGTATGTACATAAATAAGAGTGCGGGTGTTGTGATAATTTGTGTTTCGCATCGGTGACTGTCTCTGATACTCTCACTAACTTCAAGTTGCACTTAGCTGTGGATAGTTGGTAAATCAAACTGCGTTTTTCAAATGTTCTTCGATGCATATTGGTGAGTACAATGAGTGAGTACTCGCTTGGTGTGCACCAGGAAACCAACAAATAGTTAACGACCAGCAAACAGAATCAACAACTATACAATTTTTGTTTAATGGAATCGGAGTTCATTTAGTCAAGAAATATGAGTTTTTATATTCAACCCAAAACAAAGCTTTATATCATTGCAGTATTTCATTTCCACTATTCTTTCACAACAACAGCAACAACAGTATTGAATCCATCCAAGCAGCCTAGATGTTAAATTCATTTGATAAATTTGTAACATTATTATTCGTGTTTAATTTTTCAGAGTTTGTTATCGGCATAATTACATGTTGTACAATTGTTTCATAGCAAATCGTCCGCTTTTGTATATGTTGATTACAGGTACTAGGCTTGCCAATTGCGACGGTAAGCAAAGCGACATGACGTTGGAAATGCGGAAGTACAGAGATGCGAATCGTATCATGCGATGTTTGATTTGGTTACACAACATGCAGTGTTTGCAACGTACCTTATTTTAAAATTCACGATGATTCCTCGAATATCTACTTGCTGGCGTTCACATAAATTAGCGCTGTTCGAACAGAAGTCACGAAACGCTACTATTTCCCTACACTTAATTTACACCGTACTCAAAGTTTATTGAACTCGTATCCCAATTCGGCTTGAGTTGATCTGCTACCTGCTTTCAATAATTCACCAAACCTGTCGTCGAAATTCATCGTAAAAATAAACACATTTGTTGATACTTAATGTATGAATGAAGTATACAAATCTCGTTAACTCCATTTCAATGACTGTTTCATGAAGTATATCTGTGAAGCGACATAATTGAATGGTTATAACTACATGTCCACCAATTCTACCAACATCATTGAGAGCTAGGTATATTCAGTCCAACCAAAAAATGCTTCGCATACCTAGCGAGTCAGTTTCAGTGTTGCGAATGTGAATAAGCAATTAAAAATTACCGACTCCGTCAACAAGAACTAAAGCAGAAGCAAAATGTAAAAGTTTGATGCAGAATTACAGTAATATTGACAGCGTTCAAGACAATAGTATAAACGGACCTTGTTCTTTCCAGTTAACTTACATTCTGGTTTTTGCGGTCATCAGCTTTTAGGTCTTTTAATAAATCGTGGCGCTGTTTAACAATCCTTATTACTGCTTATTATTACTCCAAATTACATGCTAAAACTACCTAAGTTTGACCTTTTTCAATCTGATATTTTTAAATTTCCAATATCCAATAAATTTTCCTGTAACGACGCTTAAGATAAAAACGACGTTTTAATAATAAACTCGTTCTACAGTTTTTGAATTGCATGTTTCTGGCTCAATCATGTAGGCAGTTTCGACGTTTTTTATGTGTAATCAAATGATCTAAGCATTGCACATTTCATTCCACCTACAGCATATTGTTGTCCTTTAAATCAAGGTTATACATGTTACTATGTTTCATGTACATAAACTGGCAGATAATGTGCTCAACGTTTTTCAGCGTTTAATTTTCAACCAGTCCATAACACATTCTTTGAAGTTTTCTGATGCCCTAAGTAATTTACCGTATTCACTTTCAACTTCAATTCACTTTTTTCGCTTTGCATTTACTATTTAATAAATCAAATCAAAATTAACGTGGATATAGTTTCACATCTCTCCACCCATATTCTCAACTTGGACGTGTAATCGAATGACAATTTTAATGTAGTCACTAATCCAGTGACATATCTATTATTTCATAATTGAGAAGCTTATTTTGGATTTTCTATACAGGAATATGGCCGGTTATTCATCCTTTCGAAATGCGCTGACGATTATCTATTTGAAAATCGGGTGTTCCATTCAGAATTGAATAAGAAATTATATTGACGTTGGAGGTTCTGGAATAAATGTTGCCAGGTTTAATGTATAACTCATATGTTTAGGGTCCATGTATAACCCATGACCATATAGTCCCTCTCAAACCTTTTGCTGTAATAAAGTGAAGTTTGCACGCATTTCTACCTTATGACGTTCAGCTTGTGAACATTCTTTCCGTCTGCATATTGTAATTTTTAAACAGAAATAAAACATTTGTTAACATCTGCAACCAAATTTACTATAAATATTTTCAGTCATAACGTTCTGTGTCATGGGCTAGTCATTTCAGACAAATAACCAAACCAATTAAGTAAACTATTACAACAATTCGATATTCCACTCTTGGTCGTATACTGGTATGATTTTTTTATTTTCGTTACCTAATACATGGGCAAGAACATCTTGTTAAGAAGACCTTTTTAGAATTAAGTAAGAAGTTTATTAAACACACAAGAGGCGTTACTTAGTTTTCTGAAATCGCTCTACGAAATACACCAAAACAATCCTTCATCATTGAATATTGATAGATGAAAGATGAAATTTAATTAGAACGTTACATTATGCACTTGCAAACTCTACGCAATTACTATTAAATTGTTTAGAGTTGGGTCAAAAATATTAGAAAGTACTTTAGTAACTGACGCTGAATCAAAATGAGCCACCATTTCAATCTAATCTCAAAACACCGACAATCACCTGAAAACAATGGGGCGATAATCTGTTTTGTGAGTTTTTGTATTGATCAGACTACCGATTCACCTCGATACAACATATACATTTCTTGAAACTCAACACAATATAGTCGTTCTGTGATTCATGTGCTATTGCGTGCTATCTTTATAGGAGGTTCCGCGTAGAGGAACCGCCCATTTATTGACTAGCATGTGTCGAGTAAAGCAAACATCTAAGAAACCAAAATGCAAGTTTAAATCTTACCTAAGTTAACAATCCATTTTATGGGGTCAACTGCATTCCATTCCATGTCTCATCATTGAATAAAGCACTCAATATTTGGTTCGTTATCATTGAGTCAGAAAGAAGGTTGTTGTCTCAAATGGAGATAGAGTAGAGGTGAGGGTTGAACGACGAGGAGATGGACAACTGCTCAATGTTCTATACACCATGCATTTTTGAATTGGATATTGAAGTCATTGCAAAAAGTTGAAGAAATTAGCCGCAAGACGACATGATTATTTACTAGCATTATGAATGTTGCACGAATTAGTTCTGAACAAAAACTAATTTTTTAAAATATTTTTTGCTACCTCCATTGTTAACTTTTCTTACATGCAGCAAAATAAACTAACTAAATTTGGTATTACTTTTATTCTAAATTTTCATTCCCTTATCACCGACATACGAAAGTATTAACCTTTGCATTATTAACCGCTTTTAGGGCGCAAGAAAGTATGAGCGGTTTCGCAAATAAGCATTGAATCAACTAAATTTGCTTAATGGAATATTTATTGTGCTTGTTGCTATTCCTTTATTTTTGAAAAGCAAATTTCGAACAAGGTGTGTGACCACACTACTCACATGTGTAGGCGTTTTATTGCAACATGGACACAGATGAAAAGAAATTTACCAATTGAATTCCATGTCTACCCTCTTTAAGCCGATATGTCATTTGATAACTTAGCTATACTAACAAGAATAGGTTTATAAACCGGCGAAGTCAATACGCGGTTTGTTTGTAAACAGAGATTTCAAACTATTGTTGCTGTGTGACGTCTCAATGTCAATATGTTGGCCCAGAACTCTTAAATCATAAACAAGGTTGTTAGCGTATGTGAGATCGTTGAGGTGTCTCGGAAAGATATTAAATTGGAGGATGGGAAGTTAAAAATTTATTTGAAAGTAATAGCGTAACACGAGATTACTGCAGTATATGATGTGATATTCGTTCACAATCGAAACAACTGCATGTGGAATGGCAAGGGAAAAATTAGAGGCTAAAATTAACTGGATCAAATACATGAATAAAGTTATGCACGCAGTTAAATAAAATTGTCCAAAATCATGATAAATACATTTTACCGAATTCTTCATCCTCTTCAATGCAGATATACACAATAATTATTAACAAATGGTTGAGCCCTAATACACTAAATTTCTGGTTTGCGATAATAACTTAAATGCTCAATTAGAAATGCTTAGCACCAATTATGAATCTGTTGCCCAAAGCGGAACTAATATAAAGTAAGTTCAGGATATTAAATCAGCAACAGGGTTTGAACAAAAAATTGGAAGTAAATAATAAATTTAAAAGTTTTGGTTTATTAAAAATTTGCATCATAAAGTGAAATGCAAACATTGTACTCAATCTATATTTTCATGCTGTGTATTCCTATATATAATTTTTTGAACTGAATTCTATCAATATCAAAGAGAGTCAGCCGTAACAAGGAACGTGAAATGTGGTCAATTTTGCGTCAATCTCTGCGTGAACAATCTTGTTGTTTGTAGAATATTCAATCTCATTTCAACGGAAACTAAGAACCTAAAAGGTAGAATACTAATTTTCGTCCCCATAACATCTTGTTTGTCTTGAAGTTTTTCATTGCTTTTATAAAATAATGACGATACATGCATAATGCATAATGGTTTCTCGTCTATTTTCGAAAATGTCTCGATTATCGCAAACCTGCGCTAACCATTTCCATTTATAAATATTTCAAATCACCTTTAAATTACTAAACAACATGTGACACAGCATTATGATTTTGAATCACCTAGATTTTGAGTTGATTAAACTGAATCGGAGTGAAAATTTATTCGCTGACACTTTGTCCTGCTCGCGTTTTTAAAGTATTTGCACTTGCTTGCATGCAGATATCTCAGGGACATTTCAACGCAGGTCCATTGTTGAGGTGTCATTTTAAAGCTGAGAGAATGCATCGAAATGGGTATTTTCAAAATTTTGTTTTTGCGTTTGGTCAAAAGTTATGACGCTTCATGGTTTTTGGGGGTATTTGGAGAAAAACGTGAACTGTCAATAAAAATTGCTATAATTCATGACCACATTGATACATGTAGACGTAGCTGATATCGTCTTGTAGCCCGTTAAACGGGCTTTTTAACGCGCCCTGAAACATCCCTTACGCTTTGCACATTTGTGGGTCATGGCAGTTTTCGTCAGAGAAAACTGAAAAAATTCCAAAACCAAAATTTTCGAACGCAATATTTCGAATGCTACAATTTTACATAAACATCAAAATATATAAAATCGAATCTACTTATAATCGTTTTGATGCAATTAGCGTATTGTCATGCAGCGGTATAAAAGTTGTAACCTAAACTTCAAACATTGGGTGTACCGACATAAATTGGAACCAAACTTAACATTTTTGCGTTGGGCACAAAAAATGCAAATATGTATTACTAACTAAATGTACATACATATATACATTATGGAATTTAAATTTCAAACATCAGTAATTGGAAAATTCAAATGGGGCATGAACTACCAGTGGAATGTTACGTCATTATTGTCAAATCCTGAATGAATAGCTTTAACAAGTGCAAGATATTAAAAACATGCATAGGTCAACCACCACTCAAGCAAAGTACAGCATTCCAAGTCTTTCCATTTAGATTAGGTTTGTAGCTCTATATTGGTCATCTTTGAGTTTCTTAGAGCTCGCATACAGTTTGCGCATATTTCTTACTTGTGGAGTCCCCATTTCATCTGAGAACAATATTAGACTGAATATTAATAAAGCAATGGTATTTATTCTTTGATAATTTTCACAAATTAACTATATGGACTATTCAGTTTGAAAATTGCATCTTACAGCTCCTTGCTATTCAACAGGTTTGAATGAGCAACATAGTTCAGCCGTGATCCGTTTATGGCACGACCATTCCCGATCCTGAAGTAAGAATTATTCCTGCATCAAAGGGAAGAAAAATCCCCAATGCAAACTTTAAACATATCAGTTCCTGTCAACGTCAACCGATCAGTGAAATAATACATAGAGCGCTGCATTGAATTTTAGTTTCGATTTTCATTACTCCAGAGTAATAAAGAAACAAAGATACGCAGAAAGGATTTTACTTTTACACTAAAGATGACAAAACGTGATGTTCCGATTTTTGTCACTGAGAACTTCAAAATTTCTTATTTCATTTCTAACAGCAGTAAGATCTAAATCACAGCCTTTCCAAATCATTATAATTTATAAGTTACAGTTACATCACAAGTGTACCGCTGCTATTCAGCTACCTGAGCAGTAAAAATACTCACAGCAGTGTGCTAACTAAATGTCTGACGTCGACTCCAAGTAATATACAAACTTGACAACATAGAGTGTCTGAACTGCCTGCCGTAGGACGTTAAGCATAGAGAGGTAAAGAAAATACATTTGTGGTTCCAGTAAGAAACAGTACACAAATATTTGGCGTCGTTTTCTTATGCGTGCATGTATTCCAAAGATGCAAATGTTAAGTTATGTTAAGTTCGCATTTATTCAAAAAATTGCATCAGTATTGACTCGGTCATATCTTGTGCAGTTAAATTTAATACGAGTGTTTTTAACTATAACTCAAAACGAGAAAATCGAACAAAAACATTCATCCCCGAGAAACCAATCCAACTTATCAGTGATCCCTTGAAACAACAATGTTGGATTGTTCTTTCTTTCCTGTGAAATTTTGACAACGAAGAACAGCATTTAGCAGTTGGTTAGCCATGGTTGTATATACATAGGTTTCTGTCGATCATCTGCGTCTGGTATAACAAATTGATTTGAAGTGTAAATCAATGAAATAACGAATAACACACTGGATTGTATGGGTAAACTTTTATTAAAATTAGATCATTAGATAATTATGATTATATTATTAGGATTAGGATTGCTGATTTTTCATTGACTTTGACGCGTTTCCCATAAAAAGTCTTTCAGCTAATCATAATAGTCTTTGCTGAAAAATATAATTGCGTCTAATTTGAAGAAGCATTTCTATGATTGAATTCTTAACACTCGATTTAATATGAAAGAAAGAATAATTTTCCAATTTGAATGGTATTCAAAGTAGCCGTCACTTACAATCTGTACAATAATGAACATGTAACCAATTTCTAAAATTCTCGTGCAAAAGCATTCAAAGAACACACCTTACAGAGCTGAGAAATCGTTCGGGACTATAAATTAATAATTTGGCGTCACACAAGCATCCTGTTCAGTCTGATTGCTTGGACCTAAAATACAATCTAGTCATTTTATGTCCATTTTGATAGCATTTTTCTTGAAGTTGTACAGAATTTTACAGCGCTGTTTAATTTTGCTACATATTTTAAAAGAAGGTAGCATATAGCAGGTGTGGCGAATATTCCGTATGCTTTTTTCTAGTTAGTCTAGGTTCAAATTTGAAGTGGGTGTTTAGAAACAAGAAGTAGATCTGTCTAAATATATAAATGTATAGTTTCCTAAAACCGAGCAACCATCATTTTACATTGATCCAAAGTTTAGGAATGGTACTTCGGGACACATATCCGCTAACAATGTTGCTAAGTTTACTGCGGATATTACAGAAATATTTTTTTAAGATGTGAGAATAATTTCCAAGCTTCGGCTCAAGATGACATACGCAAAAAGTCGGCAGCCGACGTCATTTTAGTTTCATTCTTAGGATATTTCGTACAGGAAACGAATCTGTGTTAACAATGACATAACAGAATTGACTACTGACTTGAAAAAGTGGATGTTACCTACGCTACAATACAGAGAGGTCGTTTCTTTTAACTAGGTTTATAATCTGCGTCCGAGGGGATTTATTCAAATACATTTTACTTCATTCGGTCCAATTTGTGTGCAATATGTGCCTTTCTAGTATCCTCTGTAACGAACAATGGTTTTCCGACAGGAGAATCTGCATTAGATATCTTTCTGCAATCTTAAGGTTGGCCATAAATTAGGTTTAAGTTCAGATTCCAAGAACGCACAATCCGGCTTATCTCCTTTTTATATTTCCGAGAAGTGTTAAAATATTTATCACCACCAAGAAAAATGATGGGTTTACTAAATCAAGTAATACTCTTGAGCTCAAAGAGGATCAAAATTAGGGTCCACGATTAAGTTTTTTCCTTATTATAGGACGTACGTCGTCAGACTTGTAATTGCATTTAAACCTTACTCACGGAATGACGCGAGACTTATACCTGCTGGCTAAAAGTTGCGGGACACAAGCGGAGCAGATGTAGAAAGTCAGTGATACATGGCCACATTTATGATTTGTTGTTCACACCGATTCCATTTAGTTAAGAATGTTCACAAACAAACACTACAGTTGCTAATATTTATTGCGTAACTCCTGCTCTGCATTATAACGGAATATCCATCTCAACTTATCCAAAAAATAGTTAGCAGTTTGTTATCTTCTTACTATTTAAACGAAGTATGGCTTCGTTTGTTATTTTTAGGCCTTCTTGTTACTCAAGATTTATTAATTGAATTATTTTTTTTAAATAATTGCCATTATGAATAAAATTAGCAATTTGTCGCACCTCAATGACCGTGTTGGCAACAATAAGAAAAATTACACATGATTTCGTATGCTTTGCAACCGACTACAAAACAGTGTTTGGCATTTTCAACCTTCGTTTTACTTAACCTCCCTTTGGCTCGTAGAAAGTATGAGCGGTTTGCAACTTTGCAAATAATCATTGCATCGACTAATTTTGCTTTATAGAATTTAAATGTGCTCGTAGGTACACTATTTTTCCTTAAGAAAATGTCGAACAAGATGCGTGAATACACTACTCACAAGCGTTGACATCTTACTGCAACAGGGGTACAGTTGCAAAGAAACTTACTAATTTAAAAAAACTAACCAACTAACTACTAACTAAAAAAATATAAATCGCCGAAGTCAATATGCGGTTTGTATGTAAACGAACGTTGCTGTGTGACGTCTCAATTTCAGTTTGTTGGCCGAGAGCTCTAATTTAGTACAGAAGGTTGTTCGCGGTGGCTAACGGTATTGCAACTGTGGTGTTTTGAAAAGGTTTTAAATTGGAGAATGTCAAGTTTAAAATTTATTTAAAAGTTATGGCGTAACACGCGATTATTACATGACCAAAGATAAATGTTACCTTCATTATACTCATCTTTCGCTCATTTCATCTCATCATCATCATCTCATTCATCTCAATTAAATTTCATCTCTGGCTTCGTTAAGCCTAACGCCATTAGATACATTAATTATACTAATCAGGATGATAATAAACCCCTGAAGTCAATATACCGTATTGTATGTAAACAGAATATTCTGAGAGTTTAAAATCATTGTGAATTCTGTTAAGGACTCCGTCCCAGAGGAACATTAGTTGAAATTCGAAAAGCACGTTGTTGTGTGACGTCTCCATGTCAATATGTTACCAAAGAACTCCAAAATAAAATATGTGCTCGGTGACGGTGTTGTGTCTTTAGTGTTTCGAAAAGATCCTAATTTGTAGAACGGCAAAACTTTAGATAAAAGTCAAAGCGTAACACGGGATTGTTACGGTACATGATGAACGATATATATTTCGTTCTGATTGTGGTATTAGATATTTACACGCCTTGCCCTGTCCAGAGCCCGTCCACATTCAGTCTATGAAATGTTGGCAGTTCTACTTTAAAATAATGCCTGAGCAATCTAACATCCGGATGGTTAAATTGCTATGTTATGTATGTTTACCAGCACCATAGGTGGACACTTGACTTCTAGGAGTATGATGATGCATCGCCCCAATACAAATAGTACAAGGTATATGTGTATTTTGCCATTCTATTAAACACAACTTACTAAGATGGTCTGAAACCAATTCAATTGCTCAGAGTAAATCAAAACTACCAAAATACCCAAGAATGGATCACAACTGTTGACTTGCGAAATAGTTTTGTAGTATGTTGTTAAGTTATCTGGCGGCTGTGTAACACGTAAATGAGGTAGGACAGTTTATAGCATATTGAAATAACTTCGATTATTCTGTTGAACTGTATCATTAATAGTGTTCAAAGAATAAATACGTGGATTACGTGAGTTCAAGAGTAAACATTTAAAAAAATAAACCAGGACAAAAATTCAAGAAAATCATTTGGGAAGGTGAAATGCCTGCCGTAATACAGTTTTCCATGCAACAAACTTGTGGTAGTTAGGTTTGCAACCGGTCCCTTAATTAATTTAATTGATTTGTAATTTGTAAAAAGAAGATATTCCAAGATTCAACCATGACTCAAAGAACCTAATGTACAAGAAATTAATTTTTCCGTCATACAAATTGTATGCATACAGCACCTAAAATAAATTTATCGTTGGTAGTGTCGGCTGCTCAAATAGTGTATTATCCGCTTTACTTATTAAAGATTTCTTTTGCCGATGTTATTGTTCAAGCAATGAAAAAACTACAGTCGGCAAAATGTTAGCAAGATTGCAAAAGGCGTATTATATCCCCAGAACAATTAATTCACAATTTAATGTTGCTCCTACTTTGGTTACCAATCTTTGTTTAAAAACCAAAAATGCCGGAGTACTACGCCATTAAATGAATTTCCGGATCTCAAGGGTGCAAAAAATTGCATCATATATACTATCCCGTCCCTATTATGTCGAAGTTGTGGGAAGTCATAATTGAATATGTGCTAGTCATATTTTCCTTAGTAATGAAGTATTACACACTAGCACATCCTACTGAAGCACGCCTATTCCAGCCCATTCATTATACTTCAATTTATTGTACTTTGCTCTAGTACAAGAAGTTCGAAGCCTATACACTTTCATTACGGTCATGAGTTTCGTCGTTAAGGTATTTCTTACAGGAAACGAAGCGGTGTAAAGAAATACATAACTAAATTAACTACTGACTTAACGAAAAAGTGGATGTTACCTCTAATAGTGAGATGTCGTTTTTGTTAGATAGATTTATAATCTGTGTCCGACGAGATTGGTTCATTCATATACATTTTACTTGCAATAATAAAATGTATTTCCATTGTGTATTGTGTGTGCAATAGGGCCTTTTCTTGTGAACTTTGTAACGAGCTACAAAGTCAACAATAAGATACCAGAACCTACGCAGTTCTTCGTTATTCGGACTGTGTATTTTGAAAAAGCGACGTTGTTGTTTGCAATGACGGAAATTTGTTTTTACTAAATCCACATTATTATATAAATTGGATAAATTTCCTCTAATTAGCTTTCAACCAACGCTCAGCAATTTCACTGACGGACCAAATGAGAAGGTTTCCGGATTTTATGCCAATTTTCAAAAGACATTTCTTTAAATGTGCTCAATAGCTTAATTCAAGTTTATAATTCATGAGGGCGATTTAGAATGCAAAAAGTGGATTCGAGTATTACCGATGAAAATTAATAACTACTTTGTACGTTGAGACTCATATAAAAAGACGCACATTAGTCAATATAATAGGAAAGTGAATCTAAAACAACTAATTTGTTACAGCATTCTACGTCAGTTGTATTAACATTAAGTAGAATGATTACATATTTGAGATCCAATAATAAAACTTTACCTGGAGCTGATGTTTCAATGTTTGGTTCACAGTGTCAACTAAATTGATTTTAGCCGAAAAACTGGTAAGACTAGCATAGGCATATTTGTCTGGTTTTTTATTGGAAATTGTACGCAATTTATTGAAGTATTATGTCAGTCTCGAGTTTCAATATGATGAAGACTTGTGATAATAGGATGTTGTATAAAGCTGGGATGTTTAAGTCTTAATGGGAGTAGAAGTAGTCCCTTTTATAGCCAACACATACGAAACGACTTGTTATCGGAATTATGAATATGTAGCATGACAATCAATATATTTGGCTGGGAAAACATTGTCAAGATGGCATCCTTGACTAGAAACGACGACACAAAGTACTACTAAGGTGTACTGAACTTCTGAAATAAATAAGATCGTTTCCTAAGGAAACTTTCCTTGGTTTCCAGCTTCTGAGGGTGATTGTGAATTACATGGGTTTGTAAATAAAACAATTTACGATCTTTATGCAAGAGTATATGACAGCGTCTACTCCAAAATTGTTATAGAGGAAATCTGAAAGGTCGAGATTCAGTATTTATTGGAACCACAAGAAATATGAGCTTTAATATTCAATCCAAAAGAAGCTTTCCATTATTGTTTATCACAACAACAACAACAGTGTTGAATCCATACATTGTATGGCATACAAGTAGCCCAGATATTAAATTCATTAAATAAATGTGTTACATTATAGTTCAAATTTATTCACTTATTTTTTGTTATTGGCATAACCACATGCTGCATAATTTTCGCATAATCAATCTTGAGATTTTGTAGATGTTTATAATTGTCATGATTTCCAATGAGTATAATCAACTATTGACCGTTCTGTTTTGGGAGGATATATATGTAATTGACACCGGCGTTTTTTAAACAATTGAAGCTTCTGAAAAAATGGAGGATTTGTTCTGTCTGGACGGTGGCATGTTAGAACCAGTATTGCTGAGACCGGTGTCACAATGTCATTAATTCTGAATAAGTTGTTTTTAATTCTTACTCAGGTGACTTGTGTTGTTTCGTTGAAAGCGATTGATTTATTTGATAGGTTGGCATTTGGAGTAACTTGCTACGGTAAGACATGAGAGATATAACGTTGGAAATGCATATCGTTGTGTGCGGTCGAATTGTTGATATGTCTATGCGTGTTTTCGAAAAACACATGCGCAGTGAGAGAGAAAAAGTTGATATCATGGCTAATGGCTAGCCACAAAGCGAGTATCGTGACTTTACAAACGTTGCGATCAGTCACTACAACGTACTATTTCAAGTTTCACGTGCAGAAATTGCTATTCCAACTAGTGCAGAAAGATAAATGACAGTGGTTGCAAGAAATATAACATCTGCTATCTTAAATATTGATAAAATAATTCTTAAAATGACTTTTTAGAGATGATATGGAAACATTTAGTGACACACAGGGAAATCCTACGATTATGTGAGGAATCTATGTCCATTCTTTCTGTTTCATAAATAGGTATACACGTTGCCATCGGTATCAATATTCCAACGCCCACGAAAATATTATCTACTTTAATTTAAAAAAAATATAATATATCAGGTACTTGATACGGGCTTGGCGTCGTGTCTGTGCAAAGCCAGAAGATAACATTTATAGATGCAATACCTCATGTTATTTCTGAACGAAAAAAGTGTATTTTTTCTGGATTACCTTTTCCCTTTATGCATAACGCCTTGTCTGTATCTGCGGATTACCTTTAAAATTAGATGCGACTGTTGTCTAAAACGTTAGAATACAAGTGGAAAATTTGTTGAAAGCCGGTTATCTCAAAATTTGTTAGTTATTAAGTGGCGGAGCCACTTTATAAGATCGAGATGTCCGTCCGTCTGTCTGTCTGTCCGTCTGTCTGTGCGCGCTCTAACTCAAAAACGGTTTGACTTTTTTGAAATCTGTTTTCGGCAATCAATAGGTGGTCACCTCAGAAGGGTCCAGCGTGATTTTGAAATACGTAGGTCAACTGTAACCGTTAGAAACCGTTACGAGGTCAATTTTTTAAAGGCTAACATATGGCAAGTAGCATATCATTCGACTCGTCTATGACCATAACACATAGATATGAGGTCATTTCGGGGTTGACGGTTACTGTTTAACGGTTACAGCGATTTCAAATAATTTTACACTTCATGCTATCCTGCTTAAGTGGCTTGGAATTTTCCACTTCTGTTTTCAACAAATGACTTCTTTTCACAAGAGCTTTATGTGACAAGCGTGACAGCGATAACGGTCAACGGCAACCGTTTGAAACCGTTACGATTTCGAAATTTTCAAATGTCACATACGGCATGTGGCATATCATTCGACTCGTCTATGACCATAACACACAGTTATGAGGTCATTTCGGGGTTGACGGTTACGGTTTAACGGTTACAGCGATTTCAAATAATTTACACTCTCCTGCTTAAGTGGTTTGGAATTTTCCACTTCTGCCGCAACTGGTCACATGAGAAGGGTCCAGCGCGATTTTGAAATACGTAGGTCAACGGTAACCGTTAGAAACCGTTATGAGGTCAATTTTTTAAAATGATAACATATGGCAAGTGACATATCATTCGAATCGTCTATAATCATAACACGTAGATCTAAGGTCATTTCGGCGTTGACGGTTACTGTTTAACGGTTACGGCGATTTCAAATGATTTTACACTTTATCCTCTCCTGTTCATATGGTTTGGAATTTTCCATTTCTTTTTTCGGCAAACGGCTTCTCATCACAACCGCTTTATGGGAGAAGCTTTATAGCCATAACGGCCAACGGCTACCGTTAGAAACCGTTACGATTTCGAAATTTTCAAACGTCACATATGGTAAGTGACATATCATTCGAATCGAATTCGATGAGCACGGTCGCGTGACCCCTTGACATTGTTTGGCCCGTGTCAAAGGTCAAATTTATATAGAGTGTGCCAACGAGCTGAAACTTGCGTAATTTAAATAAAAAATTATGTAATTTAAATAAAAATTACGTAATTTAAATAAAAAATAGGTAATTTAAATAAAAATTAGGTAATTTAAATAAAAATTACGTAATTTAAATAAAAATTAGGTAATTTAAATAAAAATTACGTAATTTAAATAAAAATTACGTAATTTAAAAGAAATCCCGCTTTCGGTAGTTGCTTCTCAGGGTTTACACCCTTCTCGTTATCATTGGTAGTAGTCAGTTGATTATTTTTGCTATCAGTGGCGCAGCTCCGCCACTTTGCTACATGTTAGCTTGCTGGGTTTATTAACTCCAGCGATATGACACAAGGGCACTGGAGATATTTATTAATAAGAACAGTACCAATTAAAATTTCAAAAAACTAACCCGATTTCATTAACTTTAGATTCTTTATTATTATTAGAATTTCTTGGTGGTCAAAGTGGTTTGTGTTCCATCATAGTAGCGGTAATTAGAGTCCAACAATTGGACGTTATGGAGTACAAGGGAATGTACGCAATTAGATTGATAAATGGTCAAATGGTTGTATTTGGTACTTACATAGATTCGAAAATGGATGAAAATTGCAATACAAGCAATTCATCTAGATACCCTGCGTTGGATTATGCGTACTCTGTACCTCTTATGTTTGTTTATGACAATATCCTGCAGAAAGTCATAGACGGCGTAATTATCATTGAGATTTTATATTTACAGTAAGTAAGTATTTATTTATTTAAAAGCAATGGTTATAAATTAATTGTTGTTAGCAAACTATGAAGACACGATGCACTGACTCTACCTTGTTATTGCTGTAGTTTACTTGAGTTCGATTATAATTTGTATTACATGCGTTTCTAGTGCGCGCCATCAGTTTGCTTATCTTTCTGGTGGAATCCCTATTTCGCCTCAATCTAATACAGGATTCTATATATGTAAAATAAAGTACTCTCCTATATCTTTGATGATTTTTACAAATTTACTATATTGACCACTCAATTCGAAAATGACATTTTACTACTTCTTATTGTTTGAATGATGTAAATGACCAACATAGTTCAGCCGTGATCCCTTTGTGGCACGATCATTTCCGATCTCGAAGTTACATCAATTGGTAAGGGCCTATCGAAAAATTCCCCCATCCAAGTTTCAGCTTGCCATGTACGGTGCTCCGGTGGTGTGACATATACACCCAAAAGGCGGGCTTCAAATCCTTCGCAGCCCATCACTGTAAAACGGTTTTAAATTATCCCAGCACTTCTTCCAGCACTTTTACTTGAATACACAATCACTGTTATGGAGCAATATCATTGTTGTAAGCATATTTAATCATGAATGTCTATAAATATACAAGTTATTCCATACAATAATAAGGTGAACAAACAGCGTAATTGTTTATCTTTCGCCATTAGCGGAGAAGGTAACTGCGTTTTTCATCCGACCACGGTTATATGAAAAGTTGAATGTGTCAAGATACTTTGTCGTACTTAAAAATACAAATAAATACGTCGATCCATTTTTTGTTGAACATCGTGATGTCGACGTGCTGTTATTGTCCTTCGTAGCTTTAGTTCATTAGGCACACAGGGACATGCAGTACGACACTTGCTGAATTGAAGTAAAAGCTTGCTTCAAATCTTCGGGGAAAAATATTTTGGGTCTTTTTGATGTTTCGTTAAATTATATCATATGATCCCCATCATTCATCTTATGAACTACAATATATCCAGGAAATTTTTAATGAACGGACAAGGAGTGCAAATCAGATTCAAAGCTGTGCTACATTTTCAAGCATCAAGGAGGTAATTCTGCCTTTCTGTAACATAAATCAAGAATCGCCAACTTTCTGTTCTGTATCTAAATCTATTTCATAATTTCTTATTTCATTCCTAATATCTCTGTACGACCTAATGCATTTACAACAATCCTTTTTCAAATTATTTTTTTATAAAAATTAAACCACAGACAAGTCATGCAATCCGACTGTACATCGGTGTAGTAAAAATTGTCGTAACAGTTTGCTAACTAACTACACGACGTCAATTTGGGGAAGTATGCAAACTTCACAATGTTGACACAGTCTGAACTTGCAGCAGTTAGAAAGCCTAGTATAAAGAGTTAAAGTAAAATGCATATTGCATATCCTGTGATAAACTGTCTGGCAATCTTGCAGGAGTGCATATTGTAATGCTATTTTAAGCATTTAACCTATTCGAATTACTGTTGTCCTTGCTACTGGTTAAATATTGGTGAAAACTTCTACTCTGAAGTTTTTACCATCATTTAGCATTGTGAATTGGGATCGATTAAGTCACATGTTTATATTTATCTGGCTTGTTCTTGCAACTGTTTTAAGTTGATGTTTCTGTAAATCTAAAATATCATGAGAGAAAGTTCTGTTTAAAAAATGATAATCTGTTTTCAACTAATTTTATGATTATTTTCCGAACGACAAAGTCACGATGATTCTTTTAATTCGTCATTTATCTTATTTTCTCAAACATCTCAAAATCTAACATTTTCTGATGTCTTACCAGCGGAAACAGTTTTCTGAGCTGTAGTTCAAACAATACATATGTGTATACTCGTTGTAATCTTCCGCATCAATACGATCGCCACGCCGATTACTTCTTCAAGGTTACTTTTAGCGTTATTGAATCCGTAGTTTTTTGTCATTATCGCAAAAAGACTAAACTGAGCCTGAAAACGCACCCCAAGGCAACATGGCTTAAATAATTATGGTTTTGCGTTATGAAAGTTGGAAGCAAAAGAATAATGTACGATGATGTCGTAAAAAATTTTAAGATGTGGGTTCCAGCATATTCTCATCATATGTGACGCCGTATTACTAGATGATAACGATAACCTTTACCCTGTCCAGAATCAAAACATAATTTAAAATCAAGTAATCATTGTTTCAACTAATAGTCGTTAATAGAACTTAATTCTACTTATAACTGTTCTTATTTGTTGTAAAAAATGTCGAACAAGGTGTGTTAATACACTAGTCATGATTTATGGCTTTTTATTGCAACATTGGACGCAGTTGTAAAGAAATTTACATAATTAAATTCAATGTCTCCGTTCTTGAAGCCTATACGCCAATAAACTATTTAGTTAAATTAGCAAGAATAAAATTGTATAGCGCCGAATTCAATGTGCGCTTTGTACGTAAGCATAAGATCTTGAGATTTTCAATCATTGTAAATTTTGTTATAAATTTGGTCTCGGAGAAACATAGTTGAAGTTCAAAAAGAACGTTTTTGTGTGACGTCTCAATTATAATCTACCGGCCCATAAATAAAAAATGATATATAAGATAAGTTATGCCGTAATGCCTTGCCGAGTTTTAAAAAGATGTTTAGTTCGAGGATGGATGGATTAACGATAAATGTCTCGTTCGACTTGTGAAATTCGTCCAATTGAATTCGTCCAAAATAATTGAAACAATTCCATATGCAAAGGAAACGGAAACAGGTCAAGCTAATATTTAGGTGGATCAAACGCATAGACAAAATTAAACGAGAGCATAAATAAAACTTTCTAAAAAGCATGATAAATCCATGCAACCGAATTCTATACCCTCTTCAATACTGATATACACAATAATTATTGACATATGGTTGAGCCCAGACACACTAAAACGTTGATTTGTGATACTCCCCCAAAGTCTCTAGTAAAATGTCTATTCTTTTCACCAATACGCCGCATTAGGAATCTGTTGTACAAAAAGTAGTTAATCTTAATTAAGTTCTGAACAACGTGAGTATAGCATGGCTTGAACAAAAAGTTAGAGGTTAAAATTTATATTAAACCCAGCGGAAATTGCTGGTTTATTAAAAATTTGCACCATAAGAATTATATGCATGCATTATCGACTGATTATATATGCAATCTATGCAGTTTTGGTTTTTATAAAAGCTATATTCAGTCTTTCGTTTCCTGTTATTTATTCCTGAAAATAAAGTTTTATTAACGTATACGACTCTGTCAACTATGGAAGAGAGTTGGTCGTAACCTGGACCGTGAAATGTAGTCAACATTGTTTCAATTAATGCGTGAACAATTTTAAGGTTTGTAGAATATCCAATCCTATTTCGAAAAGAACCCATCAACCTGTGTGGTAAAATGTCATTTTTGTCTCCATAACATCTTTTTTGTCTTCGAAGTTTTGCATGTCAGTTATTATCAAATATAAAATATAAAAATGCATAATGTTAAATTTTACCAGTATTCCAGTAATGCTTAGGCAAGATTGGTGATACAGCACTCTTCCAACACACTGCACAAAACATTGCACAATTTCAATGAAATCTCTAAAAATTCTGCAATGGAAAGTTAATTGTTAGGTTTAGTTAGTTCAAGTTTGTATGTATTAAATACATGTTAAAAATTTATTTCCTCCTGACGAG
The DNA here is from genome assembly GCA_004115045.4 of Sinella curviseta. NCBI lineage: Eukaryota > Metazoa > Arthropoda > Collembola > Entomobryomorpha > Entomobryidae > Sinella > Sinella curviseta. Next base: position 17,927,117 of record CM023199.3, on the reverse strand, counting down.
GATGATGGATGTTGCTGAAATTTATATTAAACGCATAGCTGGGGAGTGTGATCATACAGCGTTCTATGTCATAAACATGAATAAATTTATGTTTTTGTCGATGCAGAACAATTTTGATACTTTGCGGTCGTATTATAAAATTCCAACCTAGACGCGATTTATGATAGTTCGCAGATACAGATGCTGCCTCACCATGTGAGGAATTATGCGGATTAATAATGTGTGTTAATTGGTCGCAAGATTGATAATGTTCAAAATCATATATTACCATATGTCGAGTAGAGGTGAACAATAACTGAACGGGCTATGTTGATCGTTCTAAATTAAATCTGCCTTTTTTTGTACTCCCTAATAAATTAAAAATATGCTGTAAAATGAGAAATATTGTGAGAAACTATGTATGAATAATATTTCTAGGTGTTTGAAGACTGTCCTCATTAAATTGTAAGCAAATGTAATTAGCGAACCCCTGGTATTAATAAATTTTAACAAAATGTGTAATTGGATCATTAATTCTACTCCACAAATTGAAACCGAGAGCATACTGTTGACGATACCTAACCAAGAAGCGGTTATCATAATGAACTACAAATTTCAACGCTCGTGCATACTTGGAATACTAAGCATTCTAACGACATGGGACATCAAGTCATTCATTTCATGCATTCATTTCATTGAAAATTTGTTTGCTGCTGCAACAAAACCGGTGGTCAAGTTACCCAGATATAACAAATTAGTATGTCTTTAAGTGATCAAGTTCTCTATGGGCAAACATAAGACTACTAAATGCAAGAAGTCCAAGAGAAGAGGAGGGTGATCATTTCAGTGTGGATGTCGCTACAAAACAGATATGCACAATGAGAACAATGAGGACGTTAATTTTATTGCTAATTGAACATTAATACAATCATTCTTATTCATTTTGCTCATATCTTTGTTCATTTTTAAATGGGAATGCTTTTCAGCCAACCGTACAGGGATATCGAAAACGTTTACTCGAGAATCTCGAGTTGAGATAGTATCGTCGTCACTAGTAAGGTACATTTTAATTGAGTAGAAGAATAATGTCTACAGCACTCAACACAATATTCTCCAAGTAGTTTACAGTTGTCTCCTCGTCAAACAGTGCGGATCCATAACGAAAGGAAATGGGAGCTTGAGCGTCCACTGTACGTTTCCAAATTTTATATTCCAGACAGCGCGTAATACCTTTCGTTTTCAGCACAACCTCCCATTCCCGGTAAGATCGTTTGGACCACTTTGATGTGAGCAGAGACTTGCTGTACCTATAACAGAGGCAAATCATGGGAACGGCGAGTATTATCCCCAAATATGTCACTGCCCCAATCAAACATCCCCCAACGTATGGTATGAGAGGAAAAATCCTCCAACCGGATATAATCACCCATGTAACGATAACGCTTATAAGAAAGCCGGTACCCATAAACAGGGCACCCATATCTCTCACCCCGCCCACTCCCATCTGACAGACACAACGCAGTTGCACATATTTCGCGACGGCATTCATGTTTGGAGACATTGAAGCAAAGTTTTTGAGACACTTGTACATTATGTGAAAGATTGAGACGATTCGTAAAAGTATTATCGCTACAGATCGACACGCCTCCATGCAGGCCCAAGCGGTAAAACCAAATCTTAATGCAATGTTGGTATTTCTGGACACTGTGTTTGTGGGAGGAACCAAGTAGTTGAGCAAATACCTTGTTGGGTCCAATTCAGTTAGAAGAAGCACGAGCACTAGCGAGAATCCCAAAATAAATAAAAACCCTACAATGATTATCATAAGCAAGCTTAGAATATCTGCTCTGTTATCACGGCGTAGAATGTTTACAAGGTCTGCAAATTAATACAATCAATTGATATTTATGTAACATTGCTAGCATACTTTCATATTGGATTACTTTGACAATAACCGTTTCATAGTATTTTCAGGCATGATTGAATACCTTGCTTAATTAGTTTTCTGGAAGACAGCCCAAGTGAATATCCTTTTGGACGATTGTCGTTTCTTACGTCTCGGTCAAATTGATGAAGTGCGTTAATGAATTCGCATAATTCCTCTCCTTCCCACATAAGAATGAGGATAATACCAGCAGCAACTCCAGCTAAGCATACTATTAACACGTTCATAAGAAGTACATATAGTGGCTCCGAGTTGGCGGATTTGAAGAGGGCATACTTCAGGAGAGCATACATCGGTAAGAGCATGTACGCAATAATTGGAAAACAGGATACGTAAAATGGAACCAATTTTTTCCAGTTCCTTTCCATCTTAAATGATTCTTGGGAGACGTCCATATAGAGGACATGTTGGCATGCAAATGACCCGTAAATGACATTGTAAAACTGATACGCCTTCCACATTAGCGGCGTCGCCATTTTCCTGTTTGCACTTGGGACTCACCGCTTCAGTTAGTTCAACTAAATGTCTGCTTTTTGTGCTGATTCTTAACCACTTATATAATAGTTTTTAAAACTTAGATCTTGTAGCAATTTCAAATCCTACGTGTGCGAGCACAGTGAAAACGTTTTATTTCCCCAAATCTATATTTTACTTTGGATTTGCGACCGTGACCAAATAAAGCTGAACTAAGGACTCAATATGTTGCTTGAAATTAGCTGCCATGTTTTACAATAAAGCAAACATTTCACGCGAAAGCTGCAAATTTCGCTTAAAATCCACTACTGTGAGAACAAGCTCACTCTTTTTCTTTGCTTCAAAGTATTATTACATCGAAAATGGACTTGTATAACTTCTAAATTTAGATAGATATCGGATTTTTTATTTCGCAACCATAATTTATTTTTTCTCAGCCGTAATTCATTTTTTCTCAATTTTCCGTTATAAATATAAACTCGGCTGCTAACCTAGTTTATACATATAGGAAATCTAGATAGGGTTCCTGAGACTGGGCCTCCTTGAATTCATAATTGCTCAGATTGTACGCATATTTGTAAGAATTAATTAAACCAAACTCAGTAATTGCCATAGATCCGTAGTAACAACTGATTAGACTTAAAATTTAAATCCCTACCAATATGCTTCGTCTAGTGGCAAAATGATCCCACTCAGCCGCAAATAAGTTGGTTGGGCCCCTATTTAAAATCTGTCATCAAATGTGTAAGCAAGTAGTTTGCATCAAGGATTGCGACGAGAATCTAGAGTAGAAAATCTACGAAAATAATAAGAGCTTGTGGATGAACTATAATATTAGGAGTCTTGAATTACTGATGGTGAGGTATATTATACGAACGAAGCAAGACAAAAAAAATAAATTAGCAATTAAATCTCTAAGGGGTAATAATATATATGACAATTAGCCACTCGATTAGCTAAACTTACCGGCTGCAAAAAAGGGTCCGTATGTCAGGATGCCCCGGTTGTACCAGTTAGCAATGCTCATCGTCGGTTCGAGCCCGCTGCGAATATATAATGAGCACATAATTCCTAATGTTCCTAAGTAAGCTCTGCAAATGTTATGTAGACTTTGAAGTAAAAAATTTTTTGGATATTAATTTTTTAATATATTCCATTCTGCAGCAACCAATATGGCAAACAGTTAGATAAGAAAGGATACATGGTTACGGCAACCCTTCAAATGTTCTACCTAGTGAAAAGCTGGCTCCGGGTTGACTAATCGATACATGTGCTGTAATAATTTCCAAGAATATTACATTCATGTAACCCGGAAAATTCTATTTCTAGAGGGTTCTAATAATATGTCAATATGAAATTAGGAACAAAGAATGTATAAACCAAATCGCACATAACCTGATAAATTTAAGTCATCCAAATAATCCACAGCCATTGCCAAACACCAGACAATCTTATCCTTTAATCTTTCAAAGAATACAGTTGGCAAAGCAAGTAAAGTTTTAATATAACGAATATTAATGAATGAGCAATATTATCAAAATCGCTTTTGATAAGCCATCATCTAAATATATGGTACAATTTTAATGCAAAATTTTTTTCTCCATTAGATTATTTTTTATGGGAAATTCACTGCTGAAAACCGCTTTTTGATATATGCAAAATTATTTGTAGACGGTTCATTTTGTCAAATTTCAACTGAAAATATGCCAATTTCTCCATCCTTCTGCTCCTTAACGACTCGCCAAGTATACACCATAGTTACAATGCCAAATTTCGTCTACGACATGAAGCTATCCCTGAAGAAGGAAAAGTTCAAATCGAGTTCCGATCTAGATAAGTGCTATTTTCTTATAAGAAGATAGTCCTTCCAATTTCCTAGAATTTTTACTTATTACTTCCTGCGAATATCGGTATTAAATTATCTGCTTTGGTTAAAAACTCTTATGACTGTCGTATTAAAATTGGCGACGTTGTGTTTATATAATAGGTTTAACATCGCAGTGATAAGTTACTTACTAGATGTTACACTTGCAAAATGAGAATATATCTTTCACATTTTTTTCACCATTTCATGCATTAAAGTAGCAAAAGGGCATTAAAAATGTAACCTCTGTTGTAAATTAAAGGCAACGCAGATTAGCCACAAGCCAACCATTACGTATCATCACATTTCAGTCATGTTGTCAGACGTACGCATGTATATGTTAGGAAACTGTACAAAAAAATAAAAATTATAAAATTAACCGCCATCAAAATTTGTTGATTAATAATGAAACTATTGGGCATATGGAGTTAAAAAATCAGTTTTAAACTGTTTGGTGACGAATGGTAAATCGTTATTGATTTGAAATGGAGTTTGCAACCAGAAATTTTTTACCTAGCATAAACTAACTTAATTTAATCATGCCTATTTTGAATAAAATGACTTTAAAATGCGGAATTGATTTCTATTTCACGAAAAATTAATTCCAGTAACACAAATGATAAGTAGCGTAAGTGCGAATTCCCATGCATACACCTATAAACGGAAAATAGCTTTGCTGCGAGTTTTCTCTTTTCAGTTCAGAAGAAGTTTCTGTAATTAACGTTGAAAAGTAGGTAATTCTCCGATCAACTGGTACTATAGACAGTGCAACAATCAGATTAATCTGTTACATTTGATTAGAGCCGTCCAGCAAAAAAAATATGTGCGGCGTCGTACATCTAAACCGCCACCTTACGTAACGTGAAACTTTTGCGAACATTAAGGGATAATAGAAAGAACAATAACCTAAGTAACATTCAGACAATTCAACTGTTGCACATTATATGCCTTTCTGCATTAATTAACATAGTTGCCTTTACGTTCTATAGTTTCTTAGCACAAGTATAGTTCATTTACTTATTCATTATTGTTAGTTCACAAATTCTCACTTACATTTTTGTCAAATGTGTGAAACATATGCGTGTAAAAATTTAGCGTACGTAAAACATCACTTAATACAACCACGCGGGTTTTAGTTTTGTTGAGCAGCGCTGCTCAATTTACTTTTCCGTTCGCTGCCAAGTTACGCTAGCGATAGTTGGACGAAACATTGAAGAAATATTGAGTCAACTGCCTCTTCGTTTTCGATCTCCTTAAAAATCATTCAAGTTTTTATAATTACCATACATAATGGTGCGAGATACGAGATCAGGATATCCACTTGTTGAACAGATATACTGATGCCAGCACAACCTCTCTTGATCAACACAATCTCCTTTCCACTCCACAGAGTTATGGTACACCTAGCTATATGTAAGAAAAACTTTTATTCTCATTTTTGGATTTATACGAAAATGCAGATAGTTTAGAAATGAATAGCAGCCGCTAGCATAAGACATGCATAATAGATGGTCTGAGTGAATGGAATGGCACCAATGTCTGTCATTGTAGACTCTGGAAATTCTAACGCCGGAGGTTAGAATAATCGAGACAGAAAACGTTTGTAGATTAAAGATTTAGGATGCAATATCAATAGCAGTTGTGCAGAATATGCCAAATGTACACATCCGGAAAAGAGAATATTTTATTCGGGGTTCAAAAATGAATGCATTTAGTATTTTTTTATCGTCAAATAATCTCAGAACAAAAAATTAAAAAATGCGACTAAAGTGATGATTTTTTAAATGTAAGGCGAATAAGTGATAAAAAATTATTTTTTGAATTACGGTGATGATTTTTTTACAAATGACGTAGTAATTTATTTAGTGTACCTGTTTGTACCTGGTATTACCACAACCAATACAGCACACAACGAATCCAAAGTACCAATTAAGCTTAGAATTCATTTAGCTCTCTCGTTGTATCTGAAGAAATTGTTTTTCGGCAGCTCCATCACTTTTTGGGATAGGAAAGTCGCCGTTAAAATTATTTGTGAAATGTTGGTTGGACAAACCTTGCCGTATGCACTTGTCGTGTCGCGTGTTGTCGACCGAGAGAACTAAATATACAACTAATACATTGCCGATAGGTTTTCTCTCAGTACTATATATATGCTTATTTTTTGCAAAAAAAATCAAATCATCACTTGTCCTGGATTTTTAATTTGTTTACTCGTATTACCTTTACCTTTAAAAATTCATCCTTTATCTCCAGTTTCTTAATTTTTTGACGATAAAAAAATACTAAAGTGATGATTTTTTCAGGATGAGAAATTAGCTGCCTCGGGAAAACCGTTTCTGTCTAAATCCTTTCGGATCAGGTTAACAGCATTTTGTTTGGTTTGTCGTCACGCAGGTGATCGCCACTCAGTTTAATGTTGCCTAATTTGTTAGGTGTAAGATTGTTTGAAATTTCAGCCTCATTGTATTCGGTTGAAAATATAAAACAACCCCTATTCCATGAACATTTGATCGTCTCCGTGTTTCTTCCTGGCACTACTCAATCACCGATGTATTTTATTTATATGCTTTCGAAAGGATTGATATGTTTCACGTGTCGAGAAATTACTATTAATCACTATTTGCAGGTCGAATGAGTACAATTTCAGTACGAAACTAAATTTCCAATTGCAACTGCACCACCTTCAACGTCGTCAACAAAGAAGTATACCCTTATGATTCGAAATTAAGAAACAGTTGTATTGTAAGACCTGGACATGGTTGGAAAGGTTGTTTTACGAAACAAGCATTTTTCCAAATATGTTGTGAATACCTTCCAGATTCAAAATTTTACCAAAATATTCCAGTTTTTTAAATGAAATTTTAAAATCCAAAACAGTTGTGTTGTGGCTGAAAATGGCTAATACCCATGAATGAAGCGTAAAGTGGTGATGGCGATTCCTTAACATGTAAAAACGCCCAGGACATTTCATTCTTTGTATCTGAACTAGTCAAGAAACTATTTGGGGAATTCTGAGCAATAACGTTGGTTATTCGGTAGAAAAGAAACACCGTATCGTCATCCTCAACAGAATAGGAGCTTCAGCACGAAATTCCAATGAAGCAAAGGAGCTTCGGCAAAAATTTACAATTTTGATAAGAAGCCACAATAATTTTGGGGCATATTGAACTATTTGCACCAGTGAATAGCGCATAAAATTATGTACATTTCCATACCGCATAGATGTATGCCACTACGCATTATCCCTTTGAATATACATTTTTGTGGGAACTACTAATAAGACACTTTGTACATCAACTAAATTAAACTTATGTAGTATTGAGTAGTCAATGGTCATTTAAATGACAATAAGTTCTGCGACATGAGATTGCTTTACATTCACTTGGTGGATCAAGTGTATGATTGAATGCAAAAAAATAATAATGCAACAATGTATTTTTTCATTCGGATCGGCCTAAACTTATCACTGCTCACAAAATACATTAACAAAGATGTATATGTTTTATCAAAATGGCGCATCGTCAGACTAGCTAGGTATAGTAATAATTGATTTAAAAGGTGAATGTTCTATGTGCTCTGGCGGGATTGAGTTGTGCTGGTAGAACTGTTTACTAGGAGCACAGAGTCACTTGACTGATAATTGTTGGATATAAGGAACAAAGCAAATTTACAAGTGTAGCAAGGAGCAAAACATACAAGTATAATCCAGTGTTTCTCTCCTCACTAAAAAATATTTTGTGAAATGTCTGGCCAGTTTAAAAATCCCCATGAAATGCCATTTAATAATTAATTCTGCATTCGGGACAGTCAGTTATCAAGGTGTACTTTTTCTAACCAGAAATAAGATTATTAACGTATGCCACCAAGGCAGAGCCAAGAGTAATAACATCATTTGTTATTTGTTAACTACCGGAAGCATGTAATGCTTGAAAGGTAGTTAATGCGATTAAGTTGTTTGTCTGTGTGTCTGTGTGTCAGTTAACACGATTACTCCTTTCCACGTTGACCGATTCGGTCCAAATTTTGTATGGAGGTACCCTAGGGCAAAAGTAAGTTCGCTATTGATTTTGGGGTTCCAGGCCCTACCCCCAGGGGAATGGTGGGGGTGAGGTCCCCCATACTTGCTTATGGGCAAAAAAAGTTTATTCGCCTATCTGATAGAGAATTTTATGCTGGTCAATTTTTGTGGGTCAACACCATGGGTCAATTCGACCAACTGCCGGAGTGGTGGCTCTGTGACCCTCGGGGTCATGATAGGGTCAAAATATATTATGTCGGAAATTGATCGAAAAATTAAAGATTAGTGTTTGGGAAGGTGAACTGAGTGTCAAATGTCTCAATTTCACACACGACACGTTTCCGGTAGTTTTTTATTTCGGGTTTACACCCGTCCTAGTTATTGATTTGGATAGGTTACAATATTGAATTTACCAAACATAAAATTTTATTCACCCCTAATAACATTACTTTTGTGCTATTTTATCATAAACACTTCCCTTGAAAACAAAATTTTCCTGGGGTATGTAATAACCTTTAGCCCTCGTGTGTGTTATTCTTGATTTGCGTCGGTAATTCATACAAATCTTTTTTGGGGACGTGCCGGAACGGGTGACTGTAAACAGTTGTAAAAAATTGTGGAAATTTCTTTTCTCAGTTTTAGTAGGCTGTGACGGCCAATATAACAAATTATGACTGCAGAAAACTTTATTGTAGTGCAGATATCCTTGTCGTGATGTTAGGGGTTTATGTGGAATGTTAAAATTCAAACTTGATTCGACTATATGGATTCACATATGTATATCAAAATGAGGGTGTTCTCATAATTTGTGTATCCCATCGGTTATTGCCTGTACTACTGTCTCTAATCGTAAGCTCAACTTGCACTTAGGGTGGATAGAAGGTAAATAAAACTACATTCTTCAAATGTTCTTCGAAGCATATAACTTGACGTACTAATTCCTGTGTTTACTCTGTGAAATGGTCAGTACAAACAGTAATTGCAGTATAGAGTCTATACTGCATTTACCGTCTATCATAGACGGATGATTAGTCCCGAATAAATTTAGTTTCGATGTTTCTAATCTATTATATACCGTACATGCTATGCAGGAAGTAAGTAAGTATGTAACACGTAAGATGATTATTTCGACGGCATAGTACGCATATAAGTAGCACATACATATTCTGCGGCTGGTATATGCCGGTTGGTGTCAATTTTTTGTTGTAATGATTGTCAAAGTGAAAACTTGACAATTAAAATGGTAACAGTTATCTGATTTTTAATGTTTCAACTACGATTTTTGTCATATTGTTTGCTTCACTGACAAAGCCGCTGTAACAAAATTAGCGAGGATACATAGATAATTAATCAATGCGAATTTGTAGACAGTCTCCCAAGTGGATTTGCTTTCATATATCAGTTAAATCTTAAGCTAACCAGAAATAAATGATAGAATACAATGATTTATTGATTCGTACAACAGCGCTGTCGTGCGAACAAATGATACAGTTGTTAACTTTACACGTGTAAAGTTCTCTATTTTTGAGGAGAAAAAGGATGACACCCCAAAATTAGTTTTAAAAAATTACTGGTTTCTGCTTGCCGAATATTTGGCATAATTACTAATTTACTATTACATGAAATGTGCGCATTAAAACATCTAAGGATGTCACCGTTGCCAATGCACCGTCACTGATAGTTTGTTTTGTTTTTTGTCTGCAGAAACGAACCTCGTCAATGTAATTAACTACGATAAAGATTAATCAAAACCATATACGTACTTATTGCAACGTAGACGCCATCCGAACGCTTGCAAACGTAAACGCTCAATCCAAATGCATTACATATATTGTGCAGATGTAGCAAGATGTTGCATACCATGCAATAAACAATTTGCAGACACGACAACATCTTGCATATTTCTAGATTGATGTTGAAATGATTGTATCCTTCTTCAAATGCATGCTGTTAAGCACTTTTTTCATCCAAATGCATAATATTGTCTAGATAAACAAAAAGTTACATACAATATAATAAACCTGCTGTAAGCTGCTATAAATACGTAGCTGAAATGAGCTATTCAGCGCGACGACATTAACACCGTCGCCTGGTAATATGCAAATGACCCTATGATTGCAGAATATTGAGAATTCAGCCTAGGCTACTGCCAAAAATTTAATCTGCATAAATTTTAATCGGGTTTAACTTCACCGCCAAAAATTTGACAAATTTTTACCGGTTTTAAGATTAGAGAAAAAATTACAGACACATCTAATAACATACATGTACATTGCTAAACGTTTGCCTGACGTTTGCTAAACGTTTGCCTGACGTTTGCTAAACGTTTGCCTGACGTTTGCTAAACGTTTGCCTGACGTTTGCTAAACGTTTGCCTGACGTTTGCTAAACGTTTGCCTGACGTTTGCTAAACGTTTGCCTGACGTTTGCTAAACGTTTCCTTGACGTATGCTAAACGTTTGCCTGACGTTTGCTAAACGTTTCCTTGACGTATGCTAAACGTTTGCCTGACGTTTGCTAAACGTTTCCTTGACGTATGCTAAACGTTTGCCTGACGTTTGCTAAACGTTTCCTTGACGTATGCTAAACGTTTGCCTGACGTTTGCTAAACGTTTCCTTGACGTATGCTAAACGTTTGCCTGACGTTTACTAAACGTTTCCTTGACGTATGCTAAACGTTTGCCTGACGTTTGCTAAACGTTTCCTTGACGTATGCTAAACGTTTGCCTGACGTTTGCTAAACGTTTCCTTGACGTATGCTAAACGTTTGCCTGACGTTTGCTAAACGTTTCCTTGACGTATGCTAAACGTTTGCCTGACGTTTGCTAAACGTTTCCTTGACGTATGCTAAACGTTTGCCTGACGTTTGCTAAACGTTTCCTTGACGTATGCTAAACGTTTGCCTGACGTTTGCTAAACGTTTCCTTGACGTATGCTAAACGTTTGCCTGACGTTTGCTAAACGTTTCCTTGACGTATGCTAAACGTTTGCCTGACGTTTGCTAAACGTTTCCTTGACGTATGCTAAACGTTTGCCTGACGTTTGCTAAACGTTTCCTTGACGTATGCTAAACGTTTGCCTGACGTTTGCTAAACGTTTCCTTGACGTATGCTAAACGTTTGCCTGACGTTTGCTAAAGGATTGATGTCTGATGTCATATGCTGTTATATGTGAATTGGCAAGTGTTAACGGTTTCTAACGGTTTCCGTTAACCGATTCGGCTCAAAATCAATAGGCTTCTTGCCCTTTGCCTTATGTCATTCACATTCTGTCTGTCAGAGCATAAGCATCGTTCCTATTGCTGCTAAAGACTTATCTTATTCACAGTCACAACACAACTTCAACATGGTTATATTCCACGACAGCGTTGACTTGGATAGTGCTATGGAGAGTAATATATCTAACTTAGCCTCAAATCATTCTCACATCGTAAACAGAGATCCTAATACTCCTGTCAATAACCCGGGTAACCCCGATAATCCACTACTCCAAGTTTTAAATGAACTGCAGTCGATGAAAACTCAGATTCAAAAAATCGATAATATTGAATCTCAACAGCAAAAAATACTTGAACTTCAAACAAGTAATAGTGACAGAATAGCAGAGCTCGAAAACGACAACAAATTTCTTCGGGGTAAGGTAACCTTTCTCGAAGGAATAACAGAAAAAATGGCTCGTGACCTTTACCATCAAAACCTTATCATCCACGGTATGATGGACTTTGAAGATGAAACCAACGAAGCTCTTCAAACTAGCCTGATCGAATTCCTCCAAAACATGTTTAAAAGACCCATCGAAATAGACACATGCCAACGACTTGGGGAGTTCAAATCCTTATCACATCGCCCCATTAAAATTCGTTTTAAATATCAAAATGACAGGAATTTTGTGTTTGAAAACAGAGCTAGCTTACCTGAAGGTGTGTCTATGCGCAGTGATTTGCCACATTACATTCGTGAAAGTGACAACAAATTACTAAGCAAAAGATATGAACTTATGAACAATGGCATTCCATCTACCATAAACTGGAAAACAAAATCTGTAGTTGCCGAAGATGGAAGTTCGTACACTCTTAACCATGGTGCTTTCTCTACCAAAACTAAAAGGGTTACTTCACCCGACATCAGTGATTTTGAGGCAGCAGCACCTGTGTCCTCACAAAATGGCACCCAGCTACACTTCCTCTCGCAACCTTCAGTATCCAGACAATCCGGATTTAGAGGAAACCAGAACACCGGGAGAACTACAAAACGTTTTAGGCCAGCTCAAAATAACCACCCATACAACCTTCGGGATCGTCAGCCAAAAAACGGTTCTCTACAGCAAAACCATTCAAATACATAAAAAACCGTTACTCTTCACTCTACAAACAACCTGGTAAGCGGAATAGGAATCAGAAAACCGGAAGCAGCCACACTCTCAACGAAAACAGGACTCAGTCAACAAATTAAAAATCGGTCACGTAAATGTACAGTCTTTCAAGAACAAATTCTTTTGCATTGTAAATTTCCTCCATACACATAAGTATGACATATTATGCTTAACCGAATCATTTTTAAAAACTGACCATATCATTCCATTAATCCCAGGGTATAATGTATATAGGCGTGACACTTCATGTTCTAATGAGCGTGGAATCATAATGTTTATTTCAGACAAATTGAAATTCTGGGAAATAAAAGTTACGAATAATTCCAATAACACAGAAATAGCCGTCATAAAAGTTCAATCTGGTTTTAATAAAAGTATATGCATTGCAGGAGTCTACAGGCATCCTAGCTACAATATAAATGTTTTAGACAATGACATTGCCAATTTTAAAGACATATTTTCAACATTCATGGAAAAAAACAATGAGTTCATAGTTTTAGGAGATTTTAACCTACGTAAAACGTCTGGTATACCTTTGTTTAAGTATTGTGATGCTCTTAATATTAAACAAATTATAGATAAGCCAACCAGAAAAAACAACATTCTGGATCTCATATTTGTCCGTAATATTGATAAAGTAATAAGTACTAAGGTATTCAATGGCTTTATCGCCGACCACCAGGTTATTGAATGCACGTTCTCGTACCGCAAACATGTTCATAATATGAAGAATGTCACTTTCCGTAAATACACTCCAGAAAGTATTAATAGTTTTATTCTACACCTCAATTTAAGCCAGCCTATTTATGAATTCGATTTTAACACATTCCTTCACTCGTTCTCTAATTTAATAAATTTATGCTTTCCTTTAATAACTAAAAAGTTCAGAACAAAACTTAATCCCCCATTTGTGTCTAAAATTACCAGACATAAAATAAGACAGAGAAACAAGATATATCGCATATTTAAGCGAGCACCCAAAGGTAACATTCTTCAAAAGCTTAAATATCTTAATACAGAAATTAAGCTGTTTATTTTAACTGATACTAGACAGCATATAAAGCAACAAATCGATTCGTCAAATATATGGAGTGGTATAGATAAGGTAGTAGGGATTAAAAAACACAAAGGTGATGCTGTTAACTTAGATCCAAACATACTAAATGACTATTATGTAAATATATCGTCTAATGTCAACGATGGTACCAGTTATGCCCAAAAGCCAATTTCATTTGAATGTAACAGTACATTTGAAATGAAACCATTCTCAGGCTACGGCATACGCAAAGCTTGGAAAGGGATGAAAAATCATGAATCCACATCTGTTGATCCTCTTGGCTGGAACAATAAAGTTTTCAATATAGCATTACAATCTGAGGTATTTACCAAAATTCTTGCAACATTTTTTAACCAGTTTTTATACGATGGTGAAATACCACAATGCATGAAGATAGCTCTTGTTATTCCAATCCCGAAAATTAGTAATGCTTCCCAAGCAAAAGACACACGCCCAATTGCACTACAACCCATCATAACCAAGATTTTAGATAAATGTGTTCACATGCAAGTTAATAAATACTTTGAGGATAATAAGCTGTTTAGTGATAATCAATTTGGGTTTAGAAAGCAATCATCAACTTCCCATGCACTCATGACTCTAACAGATTATTCATACGATCAGATAGACAATGACAACGTGTGTGCAGTGGTAGCACTAGACCTACAAAAAGCATTTGACAGTGTAGACAGAAAACTCCTAATTGAAAAGTTATCATGGTATGGTATAAATTGTAACCTTATAAACGCACTAATTCACGGCAGAGGTCAATTTGTTCAAGCTAATGGTAAATTGTCAGATACCAAATTCACGACACGTGGGGTTCAACAAGGGGCGGCATCTAGTACATTGTGGTTCAACATTTACATAAACGATTTGCCATTAAGCATCAATAAATCTAATATAACAATATTTGCTGATGATAGTTCAATATACAATGCTCAAAATGTCAATAATTTAGATCTCTTGCAAACAAACTTAAACCATGATCTTCAATGCATAGATACATGGCTTACAAACAATAACGTAAACCTTAACGTAGATAAGTCTCAATACATTTTATTGGGGAAACAAAGCACATTGGACAAATGTAATAATTTTAAGTTGGCTATTAATGGAATGGAAATTTCTAGAGTTAAAACCCTGAAAATCCTAGGTATTATTCTTGACGAACAACTCAAGTTCACTGAGCAATGTCAAAAGGTTGTTAAAAAGTGCTACATGAACATATCCAAAATTTACGTCCTAAGAAATGTAATCAGCGCCGACATAAAAAGCGTACTTATAAATGCGTATGTCTTTAGCATAATTTCCTATGGTTTAGTAATATGGGGAAATAATCTGACACATGCTGACCTGAAAACTATTAACAATGTACTGAGACATGCAGCAAAATACGTTCTTGGTAAAAAGAAATATGAAGCAATCACCGAAGACCTTTGTTATACACTAGAGTGGTTATTTATTAAATATAAATTAATCTACGAAAATATTTGTATGGCTTATAAAATGACGTACCTAAGTAACAATGATAAATATAATGAATATCTTGACTTTTCTGCTGTATCAAGTCAAGCCACTAGAAAGAATGAATACCGAATCCCAGCTATGCAATGCAAAAGTAAATGGGGTACGAAAGCTTTTAGATACAAAGCTGTTTACGACTGGTTACAATTACCTGACATCCTTACTAAAACTAAATTATCTTTTTCTATATTTAAAAGAGAACTTATGTCTCACTTGCTAACTACCCAAATTAATGAATTTATTAAACCTAATATTTGTGATGATACCTGCGACTATTCATGTATAAATGACGTGGTAAATAATGTTTTATACTAATTTATATAATAAGTTCTTCAAAACTGTCAATCATCATGTATATGCTATAATGAATCTGTACACTTTCTTTCCTTTTCTTTTACTCATTTATGTCATGATAATGTAATTTGCCTTTCGAGGAAATTATCGACAATAAACCCAACTTATTTATTTATTTATTTATGAACATTGATTGCAAATTTGGTCAAAATCGGACAAAGTATATGGCCAGGAGAGTGCTCACAGACAGACGGACGGACGGACGGACGGACGGACGGACGGACAAACACGCTGAAATCATAACATAGCTTTGCAAGCTTCAGCTACGTAATAAACTATATGAACACTTAACAGCCACGACAATATCTATATTTTGGTTGATGTTGGAATACTTGAAACCAGTCTAAAATGCATGTCGTAAACCGAATATACGAGCTTGCCTCCATCCTGCGCCATAACTCATATTATCACAGCCGTAGATAATAATATTATCTGAAAGGTTGGATACAAATGTACCGTATGAAGATTTGAGGATATTTGTGGGATGGATGTTCTGTCAGGAACGATAAATGGTGCATGACATCGTAATTAGCTTGTGCGCATTTACCTTAAATACTTCTGTTAAGGATAATATCATGCAAGATGAACTAGTAAGGTGTAACCTTTAATATATAACTACCGGAAGAGTCGAACTTGCCGAACTAACTAATTTTCATACGTATTAGACGATTATATTACGTCTAATTAATTCAAATTGAACATAACCACCGATTTAAGGACTAAAAAATTTTTACGTATGGGGACACCTATACATTCCAGGCCTCCTCCCACCGCCAGGTCACCGATTTGACCCATGGTGCCGTGGCAAAAAATGATCGCCTTGAACTCCTCTATCGATTCATACAATAAAAATTTTTGACTGCTTGGTCACCCGCACCACCTCAAAGACGCCGACCCCCCTACTTCGGGTCAATGATGAGGTACATGGCTGAAAATCAATAGGGAACGCCCCCATGGGCCAAGGTACCTCTATGCAAAATTTGAACCGAATCGGTTAATGTGGAGGGAAGTTAGAGTGTTTACAGACAGACAGACAGACAGACAGACAGACAGACAGACAGACAGACAGACAGACAGACAGACAGACAGACAGACAGACAGACAGACAGACAGACAGACAGACAGACAGACAGACAGACAGACAGAAAAACAGATCAATCGCTATAACTACCTTTTCAAGCATTTCATGCTTCCGGTAGTTAATAAATTGTTCTCTCATATTCCCTAAAAATTTCTATATTCGTTCAATCACCAAGAAAACTGTTTTTGAATTGAACCCATAACTTAATACAGGACGAATCTTATTACAAACTTTAATCTATAAAATAATCGTTTGGAACTTTTAATAGCAGCTTACCCTTGTTATTCTAATATGAATCTTAAATTCTTTAGTCCGATTGTCATCATGAATTCGTGTTTGAATTGTTTCAACACCTCTTATCTGCGTACTGATCTCATGCAAGAATATATATCCGTAGGTGTGCGTTTGGACATGTTTTCAGGTTTTAGGTATTTTAGGTATTTAGGTATTTCAGGTATTAGTGTTAGTAACTAAGCTTATATATGTTACATACAAGTAGAATGTAAAACAAATATTTATACAAATGGACACCATGAAGGACAAGCGTGCAATTAACATGTAAGAACGAAGGATATATTGGAACCGTGAGGTAAAATTCATCAAATAAATCCATTTTTGAAAATCCATAAATTATCAAGAAACACCGTTGCTCAATCTCATTAAATATCTACCACCGCCTGGCCTGTATCAAGTTAGCACTTACACCCAACGGATAAATGGAAGCAAAACTAATTGTGTCTTATGTGTCAACTGATGTTTAAAGTAAAAAAGTTAAGTAAAACTGCCAATTCAAATGGGTGTTAATATGATGGGAAGATTCCTAGTATTAAGCATATTATTAAATGGCCAGAGACACCTGTGACGATTTCCTGATACGAAGTAATTTTTTGTAGTATATTATGAAGCAAAATAAAAAGAATGACATGAAAACCATTATTGGTATGTGTATGAAAGCCCAGTATTATATAATGAAACAATGAAGTAAATGAAAGCATGTGTAGGAAAACAGTATGGTTCCAAATGAGAAATCGCATTTAGAGAACAATATGGAATATACGCTTTGATCAGATCACAGTAAGAGAAACAGTTGGGTAATTTTCGTCAAATTTTATTACTTCTGCAAACTAGAAGAAAAGGTAGACAGTAGACCGACTTGCAATTCCGTTCCTTGGTTGAATCTGAACTGATGAAGAGGCGGATTTGAGTTACCACGGACGTTGGTTAATCTGAATTTCGAAGGGCGAGAATCTACGGGCACATTTTTTAAGCTTAGATAATTAAATTCCATATTCCTCAATAATGCCGGAACATCTCATACACCTCAGCTAATAATTATAATGCAAGCACTCAAATTATACCCATCCGGTATGGAAGTACTGCCAAAAAGAATTGTATATATTTCGCGAGGAGAAACATTCAACTAGTCAAATCAGAAATGTGATTTCGCAACAGGATATCACAATGTACTGATTTTGGCTAATGCAATAAAATGCACAAAATCAGTAAGGTTAAAAGTAGGAAGCACATGAGAAAATGTAAGCAAGGTTGCGAGCTTGTTCATAGATAGTTCATGCGTAACCACAGGTAATTAGCCGTTGTGAGATGATATGAGAAAACCATGTTATACGGAAATCAATCCACCTTTGTTGGTTATCTTTATTACTACTACTTGTATTAATTAATTACTATTGTTTCTCATTCTTTATTCCTTGTACCTCTTCTAACCTTTGTAAACTCTTCTATAAAAACCAATTGGAATAATGTATTTGTTAACCAGAGTCAAATAGCAAGTGCTATGTAGAAGATTGTCAGTACCTTCTCACTGAATAAAAATAGAGTCAAGGTTAAGATCCGTTGAGTAAATATGCAACAACCAAGTTTGTTACAACAATTAAAAATTGAATATAAATGCATTTCCTCAATATTTTTGGTCAGTCTTTTCCAGGAGAGTGCACTTAACGTTAGGTAAAACTAATTACAATCAAATGTTAATTCAGAAAAAACCTTTTAGATGCTTCTCATTCTCATTGTCAGATGGCAAAGCAGCTATTTAATTGTTAAGTAAAACGCGTGTTAATTCCACTTAACTTGGGGTGCTATTCGTCACGAATGGTTTGTTTTTATTTTGTGATGTTACTTATCTCTTACTACTATTAATTACAATCTATTGAAAAATACTGAACCCTAAAGATAGTTGGCAGGAAATATAAAGATTATTACGAGTAAAATTAAGGTATAACAAGGAGTGATTTTTAGTTTCATTAAAGATCTTTCTGCTCTGAGGTCTGACAAGGAAGAGTCTATGGTTAAGACTCCTGTTTTTTATGGCAAAAATTGAAAAACTCGCCGCTCAAAATCTCAAAAACGGGTGAAGTTTTTTAAAAAGGAAGTTCATGCAATTTTTAGAAGTATACTTCCCTAAAACTTTACCCGTTTTTGAGATTTTGGGTGGCGGGATTTTCAATTTTTGCCATAAAAAACAGGAGTTTTAAGTAGGAGCCTACAAATTTGGCAAATCTGAAATCGGCGACGCTGAAACTGGTTCTTGTGAAATACGTCATCCTAAACCTCCCAAGCAAAAGCTTGAACAACATGCAACAATCCATGGTATAGCACCAAAGCTTGTAATATCTATAACGCGACAACAATCATTTCAGCTCGATAGAATAAAAAAAACATTTAATTGGTCGCAATTACTAACACTGACAAAGAATAAGTGTTTATCACGTTATTGAAGGGAGAATTGTTCTTGACTAGGTCATATATACATTGTGGTAACATTTTGCCCCAATGAGTCAAATACTGTAGTCCGTGGTGTACAGTGAGACATGTACAAGCAATATTGAGTTGTAAATCAACTTCATTTCAGGAATAGCAACCGATAAAACTAATTAACGCAAAAATACTGTTGTTATAATGCATTAAACGTTTCCCCAGAGCACGTCCACATACACCCTGTCGAATGTTGTCCATTTCTATTTTAAAGCGATACTTGGACAAACTAAGATCCGGTTAGTGATACTACCACGTAATGGCTGTTTACCAGTACTAAAGGTGGGCATTGACGTCTATTGTTTGAAAGCAGTTTAAATGTTGAATGGTGGAAGTTTGAAAGAATTTGAGTGGTACTGGAATAGGAGCTTCCGAGTGAATGATTGGTTAGTAGTTTATACAAACATACCATACACAAATTGCATTTTCAGTTTCCTGTACATTCGTTTGTTTGAAAACGTTGGCTGACTGATGGGATTGTCTAGCTCAAACAATACTCAAATTTTGAGAAGATAGGCAACTAATATTCTCGACAGTTTATTCCGCGAAAAGTAAATCCATAATTATGTCAAATCCGATGTTGAATTCTGTAAAATTTAGAATAGAACGAAGCATGCCGAAGGGGCATTTAGCTCCGACGCACAGTAATCGGATGAGATTTTGAATGGCTTTTAACGGCATCCGTTGGTTCGAATCGGTTACCCTGTTAGAACTGAAGCAGACAGACAGAGGATATCAAACTATTTCAAATGAATGTGACGTCACGTCCGCCTCCAGACAGAGCCAAATGATCGGATCAGAGATTAGACTTCAATTTGACTTGGGTAGATTGGGATGTATGCTTTAATGATCCTCTGAATACTTGGCATATACATTTGCTGCCCGACAGTATTGAAAAATAATCAGTCTTAATGGCTTTAACAAAACTTAGGACTGCATATTAATTTTGGTATCTACTTCTCCAATATTTAAATGACAATTACCCAATGTGTTTAAATTTGACGCATTTGTTTGTGCATGATTTACAGTGCATCTTCCTATATTTGGTAACGTTTTCTGCTGAGCATTCTCACGTTGAGCATTCAAAGCAAGAGATACCGTGCTGCTAATAGCGCAACAAAACATAAGAAATTTCATATAAATGGGAGCTAGACGATGCACAACTTAGGCTGGATAATCAGAACCGCGAAGCTCAGAATATTTTGGTGGCGTTGAAATTTTTCAATAATTATTCATAGATAGCATAAACGCTTGGCAAATTACATCCATCTAAAGCTACTTATAATTTAAAACTACGCCAATATTCGTTATAGATGTGTTAAGGTATTCAGGATCAGCGTAATTCATCAGAAAAATCAAGTAATTTACATAGCATCTTTCCATGTTCTTTCCAAAATCCAGGATCTTTTTGAAATTTATATTATAGTGTATTTAAAGCAGTTTCATAGAACTAAAAGTCAAACTATTTGGTTTGGTATTTGTACGCTTTGCCATGAACCGTCAGTGTACAAATTAAGAGCCAATATACATTAACGTATATTAACTCTTAATAAACATTGTCGACTGTACTAATTTGTAATATTTATCGTATTATTGTCGGAAGCCATCACCATTGAGACTTGTTTATTCATTGTCGTGTGGCCGTTTTGCATGGGTTTCAGGTTTTTGCTATCCTTTACGAATGTATGTATAACCTAATTCACGAATCCAAAAGTTTAATTTGGTGATTCATATCATATGTCGATACGACCGTGATACCAAAAAGGGGCTTATCATGATTGTCCTGATAGCTTTAATTGATTTTAATGCGCTAATCGTAAGGGCATAAATATGCCACTCAATATAACGTTTAGATAATATCCGTAACCAGGTCGGACCATTAAAAACCATAAGTGGAGCAATATTCTGAAAACTCGTGACCATACACCAGAAACGGACTGTTTCCATGAAAAAGTATTTGTCTGAAGTGATATTCAATGATAAGATATTTTCGACTTTGGTGAATTATATTGCAGATTGCAGCCGTTTCTCACGCAGCATTCCTGTTTCATAGAGACAATTGACAAATTAGCTGCACGCCCTTTCCATACATCAAGCACTTCATTGATCAATCAAACTGGACTTTGGCGCAAATAAGCAATGACGCAAATGCGATAAGGAACTCTTAAATAACAGCCAAATACGGTACATAAACCGCACTGGTTAAGGAAAGGATGTCTCATTTTCCCAATAGTTTCATTAGATCCAGCATCTGCATCCATACACCAAACCATGATAGCCTTTTTGTTAATAATTGGATTAATTGGCTGTGCTTCAGCACAATTGCCTAATTTCACAAATCCAATAATTGACACTCCCGCGGCCCACCCAAATATATTTCGAATCGGGGACTGGTACTATCTCACACTATCTGGAAATCAAAACACAGAGATACACGTGCTCAAAAGCCGTTTCCTAACAAGTTTCCGACATATGGAACGGAAAGTGGTGTACAAGACCAACGTTGGCTATACGGACCTAGAATCTCCCAAAATGCATAGCATTCAAGGACAGCTCTATCTGTACTTTTCCATGAGGAACCAAACGGTTTCTCATCGACTATACGTCATGAAGGCCCAGGATCCAAACAACCCAACAGGACGATGGGGCGCTCCGAGACGACTACTTGAAAATATCTGGAGTCTCACATCGATTGACGGAACGGTACTCAGCCATAACGATTTACTATATTTCGTTTGGACCAGTATGCATCCAGTTGCTGAATCCAGAGGAATATATATTGCGCAAATGAACAGCCCAACCCAAGTGACTGAGCCAATTGTTTCCCTCAGACAGCCCAGTGAAGCTTGGGAGTGCCAAGGCATCTGTGACAATGAGGCCCCTTCCTTCATTTACAACATTGATGGCTCCTACATGGTGTTTTCGGCCAGCTCATCCAATCATCCAGACCACTGTCTTTCTTACATGAGCATTGAGTCGGGAAGAGATCCGATGAGCATTTCCAACTGGAAATCTGCAGCGGGACCCGTTTTCACGAAAAACGAAGAAGAGGGCGTCTTTGCAACTGGCCATTCATCCTTCACCACCAGCCCCGACGGCACTGAGACATGGATGGCGTACCATGCATCTGACAGCAGCGCGGACATTTCCGGTAATTTGTTACCGAGAATTGAGAAGATTGCATGGGATTTTGATACCGGAGCTCCACATTTCCCAACCGCACATGGTTCCACCTCTCCACAACCTCGCCCAAGTGGTGAGCCGGAAATGTTCACCAACCCAATTCTTGATGAGGATTCCCCAGATCCTAGCGTCATTCGACTGGGTGACTTTTACTACTTGGTTTTGTACAGCAGCAATAGAACGGAATTGGTGATTTGGAAAAGTAGAAAGCTAACGGATTTCCGTAACGCCGAAACAAAAACCATATTCCGGTAAGTTTGAAATATAAATTCCACATTAAGTTGTACCAATATTTCTGCTAAATCATTTATGCATTTTCTACAAAATTAACATCAAATTATTTGCAGCGCTAACGAAGGACATGGTAACATTTGTTGCGGTGAAATACATCTTTTAGACGATCAGTTTTATGTCTACTTTGCCATGAACGTGGGAACCTTTCCGCGCTCTCCTTTTGTAATTTCCGCCCTCAATCCATCGGATCCCATGGGCAATTGGAGTGGCGCGAAGCGGATAATGGAAAATGTGTGGGATGGGAACTATGACCAATCTTCAGTCCTGTCCTTGAACAGCAGATCTTATTTCACTTGGTCAGCTCAGGCTCCAACAAATGACAGTTGGAGGATTTACATTGCACAAATGCAGAATCCCGGAGAAATCGTTCCTCCCGTTGTGCTTTTGAGACAACCGACAGAGCAATGGGAGTGCCTCACATCATGCTATAATGCTGGACCGACGTACGTTTATAATAACAACGTGGCATACATGGTATTTACGGCCAATAATGGGCAAGTCGTTTCTCTATCCTACATGAGCATTGAGTCGGGGCGGGATCCATTGGATATTTCGAATTGGGAGTCAAGTCCGGAGCCTATATTTACAGGTAATAGCAATGAAGATGTATACAATCCGGCCTTAGTTCATTTCACCACAAGTCCAGATGGCACAGAGACATGGATGATATATCATGCTAGCGAGAACTCAACTCTTGCAATTAGGACTTCAAGAATAGAAAAAATTGAATGGGACAGTATTAATGGGAACCCATTATTCCCTAGACCACATGGACGAAACCATCCGCAGCCGGTCCCAAGCGGTTGAAATATCTGTCTAGAATAGGTAACGGATGGCTACGTATTTATGCCAACAATATTTACAAAATAAAGATTTATGTTTGTTTTCAAAGTAACTACCTAATAATAAATAAATTTTAGCATCAAACACTTGACTCCACATGACAAAAAAATATTATTTTACAATATACGGGCTCATCAATTATTTGGCAAATTCAATTATTCACAAGTGCATACAATAATCAATGACCGAAGTATTTATCTGTTGTGATAGTTTTCTGATTCTCAAATTCTGTTGACGTGACCGTAGAAGCGGATATAATGAAAGGATTTGTGATAGTAGTAATATATACCTATTTTAGTACATAGACCAGTCATTTAATTCGCTACATTTGGTGAATTTGTATTGAAGTAAGGTACAATTTTTGAAACAAGAAATGATAGTTATTAACGTGTCGAAAAATATTCAAGACTAAAATGCCTAAAAATTCTGTGGTAGTGTCGACTCAACTTTTGTCAAAAGCAATAGATTATCTGTACGCGTAACATGTCATACCAATAATATGGAATCCCGGATACTTAATCCAAATCATTTCATCTCCTTCATTCCATTACCTAGAATCATTTCATTCTCTAATCACTGCATCTTAATCTTTTCATCCCCAAAATTATTTTATCCTAACCATTTCATCATCAAATAAAGTCACTTTGGAATTATTTACCATTTGATTTGGGATGAAGCGATTAGAGGATGAAATGATTGCGATTAAGGTGTTGGTCGCCGTTGAGAGGATGTGCAACAACTTACGAAACAACTTTTTCTCGGTACAATTCTGTTGAAACACTTCATGGGCCTTTGTCATTCATAATTAAATACAACCTTTCGCAACTCCGAAACCTACTATTCGGGATTCCTTCCCTACAGTATGTATTGCCCGTTATCGTCGCCATAGTGAATCAAAAAAACGCCATCATCATCGTTTTCTAGTAAGGTGAATAAATAATAAATTTTTCGAACTGACAGTAAGAATTTTTTAAAGAGTCAGCATGTAAATATGCTCTCACGGGGAGAAATTCTTCTGGTTTTTAATAGCAATACATCTTAAACTTCTTTAATAATTTCCAAATGTCAGCAACCATGGTGAACAACTAATCAAGGGCGTAGCCAGGATGGGCGTAGGGTGGGACAAGGTAATACACGTAATGTATTAGGCTGCCCCTCCCCTCTAATCTACGTAATGTTAAAAGGCCGACTCCTGGGGGGGCATTTGCCCCATCTGCCCAACCCTGGCTACGCCACTGCAACTAATCTAAATAAAAAATCAAATGCAACAGCTTTTAGGGGACACGGCGCTTTAGTCCTTACAGCGAAGAAGCTAATCTCGTTCAATTTAACGGTGTTGACAACATAAAATTCAACCATCAAAGAATACTCGAGTGGTATCATGCACTAGACACATATGTGGCGGCTTCATTCAACTCTGGTGACTGACTCCAATTTTAAATTGGTCGTAAGATATCATGACCAGAAAAATATCGTTTCTGAAATTAATCCAATTGAACTGAGTTTCTGCAACTTACTTTGACGGTTTTGTCACAAAATTGAATAAATATAAAAATCTAGATGGTGACAGAATGAACAATTTAATTCTCCTCTTGCATTAACTTTTTAATGGTTTGGTTTTATTATCGTGAAATTCGTTTACATCTTCGCTCGACTCACACGACGTTATTTCCTCAATAGAAGAATATCCTTTATTATAGAATGATGGGTGTACTTAGCCCAGAGTTTGATCCGGAGTTTCTCGAAGAAAAAACGCTATTCATGATTTTAGAACAGAACACCGCAGTTAATAAACAGTTGTAGAAGGATGTACGAAAATATAAGCCGATTATTAGTTTTTCCGTGTTTATATGGTCCAAATTTTGTGATGACTTGAGAAGAGAGCAACATTCAGCAGTGATGCATATTGCAAAATCCTCGATTTCTTGAGGAAGCTTATGAGATACAAGGATGTTGGCTTGAACCACACAAATTACAATCAAGTAATGAAAAAAGTTTTCCAAGATATTGAGGATGTTCTTATGGAGGCATCTAACATCATGCAACAAGTCTGTGGTAATACTGCCATCCACACTTTCAAAGGAGTATGCCGTCAGCCTATATAGATCGCAACCAAAGTCCAGAATATACTTGGGCAAGGAGAATCTCTTCAACATTATGTACCTATTTCAGCTTGCTGGATCCGTTCATCCGAATGTCGTAAAACGGATGCAGTACTATGTCGATTCCGGAATATGGAATTGGTGGTCGAGGATGTTTCAGCAGGGGACAAGCTTCACACCGGATTTGAGAGATACGAGTTTACAGGGCCCTAATATGAAGGGAAACGTTTCTATTATCTTTTATGCGCTTTTGCTAGGAGTTGCCATTGCAATGGCGTCATTTTTATGTGAGAATGTAATTATTTGCGCAAACCACGTGTGTGTATTCGTTTTCATAATAATTTATTCACTGAAATGCGCATGTGACATGGCACTACAAAAAGTACGGTACATCTGTGCGCAAAAATGCGCATGCCGCTACAACGGTTTCTCAAGAAGAAGCAATGTAATTATAGTGAAATCAATGCACAATAGGTGCTGATCGGATATCGACTGATCACTGAAACCTACACAATCCTTTAAAAAACAAAAGGGAACGTTAGCTGGTTATACTAAAGACGGGGAAAAACAAAAAACTAGTTTAGAAAACGGATGTCCTCTCCAAACTAATATACGAATACTAATTTTGAAGTATTCTTCAAATATATGGTATATATTTGAACACGTCAATAATATTGACAATATTCCACAAGCAAGTAAAGCAATTTGTAAATCCCTCTGTGCACTTTTTGAATGGGTGGAAAGTGTACCCTTCAGATTTGACCACATATTGCATCTCGCAAATATGTTTCAGAATTACAAAAGCAGAAGCACGAAGTAACTTGAAGGAACGAAGAATTTGGCTAGGAGGATATTGGCTTACACAGTATATAGCAAAACTAGTATTATGAGTTTTTGATCCCAAGTTTCTCGGAAGCGAGAACGCTCATAATATTTTTAGAACTGAAAATCGCATTTAGTAAATGGTAGTGTTTGACACCATCTTTTTCAAAAGGGACGGGTTGAAACTGCACTACTTGAAAGATGCGTAATATGGATTCCATATTTATTTCTGTTGCCGTTGATAATTAAATTGTGAGAAATTGAAGTGAAATTATTCCAGCATCCATTCTAGATTCTAGAAATGCGCTGCACGTTGCGAGATAACGGAAAATTAGGAAGTCCTCCAAAGCAAGTCGGTAGTGAAGGTGAACATTTAGATATCAAGGTAACTGGAAATGGAAATGAAGGCCGAATTGTAAACGCGTCGTGGATGGATGTGAAGGGTATACGGCTTATAATTGTGATACGATAATGACTAAACTCGTTGTAAAATACCACCAAGAAACAATTCTGTGGCCATTGGTTATTATTATAAAAATGAAACCTTAAAGTAAACTTAAACATGTAGGCAAGCGTTGTCAGAGTCATTTTAAGGTTTTCGTCTTTTTTTTTACTTTTTATCAGTTATCCTGACATTAGTTTTAACTCGGAACACAATTTGACACAATTGAAAATATTTCTTATAATTGACACCACACTGAAGGGGAGATACCTAATATCTATTTATAACATTAATACAGAATATTAAAATACGGATTTGGACGTAAAAGTACGGCCACATATAATTTAAATAAATAATCTGTTAGTTCATTCTACTGGAAGCACAATTTTAAATTATAAATTTATAACTTGTCGTTGATTGCAGCGCACAGTGGTCCGCTCCCATTGTAAGAGCAGACATGTTCCTGTTTTTCCTTGTACTAAGCATAGCATATCTATATATATGTACCTTTAATTTTAATACAAGTTATGCATTTAACTAAGCACACTGACCCCTGACCCTTGACCTTTTTTAAAACACGTGACCTGTAACCTATTTTTGTAAACTATTGATGCCATCGGAATCAGCATGAAAAATAACCCCTACGTACCAAGTTTCAGGTCATTAGGTCAAATGTGACCAGAGAAAATGACGATTGAAGTTGAAAAATGCCCAATTTTTTCAAAATTCGAAATCGAGTATTTCGAAAATACTGAGGATTGCGCACTTTTGTAAATGCTCTTTGGAGACCTGAAACCCTATTCTAGGACATGCAAAAAGTTTTATCTGCATTGGACATGGTATTTTTGAGAAAAATACGTTTGAAATTTTCGAAAAACCGCTGTGGGGTTAACGGTGAATACATGGGTTTAGGTGCAATATTTCGAAAATTTCAAACTTATTTTTCTCACAAATACCATGTCCAATGCAGATAAAACTTTTTGCATGTCCTAGAATAGGGTTTCAGGTCTCCAAAGAGCATTTACAAAAGTGCGCAATCCTCAGTATTTTCGAAATACTCGATTTCGAATTTTGAAAAAATTGGGCATTTTTCAACTTCAATCGTCATTTTCTCTGGTCACATTTGACCTAATGACCTGAAACTTGGTACGTAGGGGTTATTTTTCATGCTGATTCCGATGGCATCAATAGTTTACAAAAATAGGTTACAGGTCACGTGTTTTAAAAAAGGTCAAGGGTCAGGGGTCAGTGTGCTTAGTTAACTGCATAACTTGCATTAAAATTAAAGGTCCATGTATATAGAGAAATTCTGTGCTTGGTACAAGGAAAACAGTAACATGTCCGCTCTTACAATGGGAGCGAACCACTGTGCAGCGTTTGTAAGAATTTTATACAAGACAACTGATGTATTCAGTTTCAATTATTTATACTATTGCATGTGAAATTGCATACTTAGCATTTGTCAATGCGTCAATTTATGGTGCACATTTTATGCGGTAACATAGACTTGTATTATTAAGAAATATCTTTTTGTTAACGTTTCTTCGATTTGGCATAAGAACTACGCCATTAAGATCAAATTTCGTGTGAATTGGAATTAACGGCAAGTTATGTTTGTAATCATTGCATTAATTGTGATCTTCGTTTGAGTAATTCTTTAATTAATGAATGGATTGTGTTGAATTTGTTTATACGATACTATATTTGCAAGGCATTTCGTACAAGATACTTAAAACTTCATGGAAAATTAGGATTAAAAACATTATTGAGTATTGAAAGTGACATGGAAAATTGAGGATTATCAGTTAGTTTTATTCGAATTAAGGAACATCTGTCCTAAATTTGGTACGCTCGTTGTTGAGGATTTATTCTAACAACCAATCCAAACAGATACATGTATAATACAAGATACGCGTTTATTTTTAACTTTTTCCAGCGGCATAGCAAAAACAGGCACAAAGAAAGGCACATTAAAAGTTAAAAGTTACAGTTTATGTAAGTGCTAATTAATATATACTTCAATTGTGCTAAAACTTGTAAAATCACGAGCGTCCAATATCAATGATGCAATTACAAATTGTATTATCATTTTGTTCAACTATCATTCCTGTCTTCAAATGGAATTATCGTTGTGGATACACACCAATCTGTTTGATGCATTTCCAAACATTGTGAACCCAATAAAGTAAAATGCCTCGAATCCGCCTTAAGGTATTTATGTCGAGAGTCCCGCATTTGGCAATTTGAGTTTCCAGTAAAAACGTGAGAACGCAGCATCCAGCCGTGTACAAGTTAAGCAGTAACACAACGGAAACTTGGTTTAACCTAAGTGGTTCATCGACATTATCGGAAGCATCGCTTCTTGCACTACCGCCAACTAAATACTGAAAGCTGAATGTGTACCGGTTCCAGCTGTTTTCGAACGTTCCTTTCGCATTCGCCCAATCAATTAAACGAATTTGTTTCTCCAATTTAGTGTGGGTCACGATTCTCCCGTAAACGCCGCTATCCACCAAAGTAGCCAGGAAATGTCTGAACATATCAGAAATAAAGCAATTTCTTTTGACGGCCAAATATTCGGAGTCTGCTAAAACATTTGGTTGGTTGATATTGTGAAGAATTTCCCTTTTTGCAAACATTTTGAGAAGAGGCTGAATATATTCTAATCCATCGAATCTGGGCAACGTAGTAAACATCAATGCAAATCTGGCGTCGGTGGGGCAAGAACTCTGTCCAGTAACACCTTCAAACTCCGTCAACTCGGTGTAGGATTCACAATCAACTGGAGAATTTGTCTTTATATTTTTTAGCAGCTCAACAATATCAAGGTACTTGGCCATGAATGACAATCTCACGCCAATATTCTTTGGACGTTGCAAACCTTGAGCTCTTGTGAAATTTCCACCACTGATATTTGAAATCCTAGAAAGAAAATATGGATCGTAATTGACTTGCCAATCCGCAAATATTTGGGTTAAATATTCATCTGATCCGTTCAATATTTGTCCCATGGTGTCTGGTACATATTTGGGTTCTGTCGATTTGGTCAGAAACGAGGTCATTGCTGACGTGTAGTAGTTTCGAAGAATAATGGCTCCCATCATCCAGCTCATTATGAGAACAATGTTTTTATGATTTCTGGACGAACGCAAATCTACGTCACCTTGCTCTATGAGAACCGCCGGTATCCAGAGGACCCACACCTCGGCATCGCCTTTAGATGCCGTTGAGATAATTCCGAGTAGAACCAGCAACAGCACCATCGTCACGGAAAGAGCCGCCCATGCTTCAGTCGTTAGTGGTTCGAGTAAAAGAGTGCCAACTTCAGTTTTAGTCTTGTCTGCTAGCACTCCAGCATTTTCGTCTTTCCCCAGTACAACCGAGAAACGGTATCCAACTGACTGAATCCCAAAAGGAAGTGCTACATGGGCTACCGGTTCTTGCCTTGTATCATTTTTCGAACTGCGAAAAATCTTCACCCAACCTGCAGGGAAAAATGCACTGACAGGGAAACTGCTGTTTACATATTTCTTAAACATGTGAACTAAGCACAATTTTATACTTGGAAATGATGCAAAATTTTTAAGGTCTACTTTATAAATCAGTCCATCACATTTAATTGTCTTCTCATCGTGTCCCGGTAGCGAAATTCCGAAATTGTTCAAGCCTATGTTCCCAGCATGTTGGTACCGCGGACTCGTGAAATGAATTGCATGGGATTCCAAAATTGGAACTAGTACTAATATTTTGGACAGATACAAATAGGTGTCATCCGGGTATCTTGGAAGATTTGGAAGGTCTGGTACAAGTTCAGTTTTGTCACATGTAACGCATCCCATCAACCAATTAACTCTTGGTCTTCTGATTGTGTCGCGACTAATTATAAGTACAAGGATGAGAAGCCGAATATTGGAAAATACAGCTGGCACCTCCGCAAATAGTTTTCCTTCGTCAAACAATTTATCCCTCTTCAATATAATAGAGAGAACATAATCCGGTGAAATCCATCTTTTATATGTTCCGTTTTGAAATTCTTTTATTGCAAACCAGGAGGGCGCAAAAATTAAAGAGCTTATGTTTTTGTTTTGTGATGTATCAGCGGAAACGTTTGTGTGATTGTCAACGGACAGAGTTGACTTGGCAGTGACTAGGACGGTACAAGTACGTGTATACTTGATGGGAGCGAATATCTTGATAAATATGTTGCCATGCAGAAGCCAAACTGTAAAATTGCTTGAACTCCAAATGGAAATGCAGCACGATACATAGGAGCCCACGATACCCTGTACGTCTATGAAATCTTTGGAAATATTTCGACCATCCTGAAATGTCATAGCGTAGTGAATTACGCAATGAGAGTTTTCTAAAGATTGGGATATTGATAACTGTTGAGAGGGGCCATTTGAGATTCCATCCGGGACACTTCGAGAACCACAAACAGAGAAAATGCAAAAACAAAACAGTAATCCAAGAAAGGTAGGTGCTTCCTCCTGTATAGCCATATTGATTGAACAAAGTACACCACTATGCGGTACAAATGCAATTCAGATGCTACTAATCCTCCGGAATATGTGGTATGGTTAGTTGTTCGTTCTGTTGTGACGAATTCACGAGTGTCATCGGTTAACTGGTGAACTGGATACAAAAGGCAAAGACGTATGAAATTACACTCTTTTGTTTCAAATCTAGGTCATCAAAATTGACATTACTAATACTCTACGTGTGCCAGAGGAATCCTTAAATGGACAAAAACATTTTATGCCATTTGGCCACTCCCCACTGTAATTATCAGCGGACTTGATTGTGTAATAATACTTAAAACCTTTGAGCACAGAACAAACAATTGAAGCAACATGCTGTATTGGTCTAGAAATTGTAATAAAGTAATATTTGTTAAGAAAGCGGTCTCCAATGTAGTAATTAAAGTATAAACTTCAGATTCTATAAAATAGGGTTTGTTCTAATTTTTGTATGTTTACCTTAGTGCTTAGAACGTGATAAAATGTTACGTGATGACACATAATTCAAGATAAAATTCACTACTAATGTCAACAACATGAAGTATATAGTTTTAAATATATTTTCTCCGTTTAATAATTGTTTTTATGTTGTCATTGTATTCACGACGTAATCATGGCTATCATTATCCGATGTTTGGATTGAAACTTGAATTCCAGTATGCCATAATGTCTTAACAAGAGATCGATCCATGCGGGTATGACTTTTACGGTATACAATTTTGGTGAATACGCTCAATTTGTCATTAAAAATTAAGCAACTGCGTCAAAATTCGAGATATAGCAAAACAAGAATATCTTGAGATTGTGTGGCCCTAGCAACCGTTGCTACGGCCACCCTTATGACAACTTAACGTGGAGCAGACGTCAACAAATCTACAGAACCGTGCCAGTCTGCATGGATGCACTTGATATTGCAGTTGACCAAAGCAATGTATTGCAACCAGAAGCAGGTACAGGGGGATTATGAACAAACCGAGGATCTAGCCGTTCGACGAGTCGTAGCAAAGCACTGAATTTTGATGAAGTAATTGTGAACACATGTAAATATGGTGGCCTAAATAAACTGTCGTCATGTCGTGTGGACAAAATCGTCACTTTAATTCGAAAAATAATTTAATTCACTTTAATTTTTTTTCTCTTATTCACCTTTCACATTTAAAAAATCATCACTTTGGTCGCATTTTTGTTTGCTTGTATTTTTTGTTCTGAGATTATTTGACGATAAAAAATACTAAAGGCATTCATTTTTGAATCCCGAATAAAATATTCTCTAACTTTTCAGGGTTTAAAAATATTAAATTTTTAACTTATTCAATAAATTCGACATACCCGCAACACTTGGTGAATACCTAATCCATACAAACGACCTAATGCAACATTTTGTCGTTAACATAGCAGTTTAGTACTCACCTATGAGGGTGAGTCTCTCACCCTAATTTAACCATGACGTTTAAAATCAAAGAAGTGTGTAATGATATTATGGTCTGGGGACAGTTGTGTTGGCTTTATTCAACTGAGTTGAATCAACTCTGCTGACTAGTTATAAGCTGGTCATAAGATACGATAACCAGAAACGAACCGTTTCTGAAATCAATTCAATTGAAGTGACTTTATGCGAAGCACATTGACGGTTTAGGCACGACATTGAATAAATATAAATCTATATTGTGACAAAATAACCATTTTAATTCTCCCCTTGCGTTAATAGTTTTAATGGTTTTTTATTATCTTGAAATTCGTTTACATCTTGGATCCACCAACACGACGTTATTTCCTCACGAGGAGCATGTCGTTAATTATAGTAGGATAGGTGTGAATCCAAATAGTTTTGCGCGTTTTTAATTGTTTCTCGGAAGTGAGAACGCTATGTTTGTGTTTAGAACAGAACATCGCCTTTATAAAACATAAGTAGAAGAATGTTCGATAATTTGAACAGATTCTTACTTTTCCGTTCTTAAAAGGGTCAAATTCTGCGATTACTTGAGAAAAGATCAACACTCAGCAGGGTTGTGTATTTCACAATGTCGATTCTTTCAGCTTCTCTCAAATAAATATGAAGAAATTTTTAATTTAGAAATATATAAACTTCATATAAGAAAGACAATAATAATTCGAGTTGAGTGCGTTAGAGTGTTTGCCTAAACATCTTGAGGATTTGGAAGAATTGGCCGAAGCTTCGAAGTGTATTCATTCCAAAAATGCAGTCAAGAGTGGATTGACTGGTAACAGGTAGGGTAGTTTTGTGACGATATTGGATATAAGTGCGTTGCTAATTGGTGGAGTAGGTTAACATTGTAATTTCGAATTAGGGGAATTATATACATCTACTTTTTTGCATTTATAAATTGAATGATTAGGAAAATGGTGACACAAAAGCATTGGTTTGTGACAAAGTAAAAGTATTGGCGACACAAAAGCTCATTGCATGTAGAGTAAAGGACCACTTCTTAGGTAAGATTGGCAAGTACTCTCATCTTTATTGTTAATGTATGCGGTCATTTTATCATCAGTTCCAACTAGATATGCCCTTTCACAGACATAATCGAAACAATTAATCAAATAAAAAATTTATGTTTGCTTACTTTCTTTACACATCATATTATATAAAATAGTAAGTAATTCGTAAAATCGAAATGTCTGTTTTTGCGGCGTATCTCGACGCCAGATCTGATGAATTATAGACCGCCGGCTGATATATGAGTATAGGTCGACAACTGTGGAATACAGTAAATTACCGGAGAGTAAATTTAATATTTTGAGCGTGACCTTCATCGTTCATTGCTCAAGTATTAAAACAAGCGTCGTCAGCTAACAACACAGATATTAGTCATTAAAATGTAGAACAAATCCAGCGTTATTTCAAGTATTGCAGGCAGACGAGTGGCGTTGATTGTAAATATTCAGAACATTATGCCATTTTATGCATTCAGAAATGGAATTTCCAGATAACATATTATTGCATTAAATGAAGGGAAATCTTGATAATTTTTGCACCAATTTTTACACACTAAAGTATAGAGAATCAACGGATGCAAAGGTAGAGATAATTCCCGGATACTTGTTCCTATCAATAATTTTGGCGACGAGGCGAACCATTATGTGTATTGCGAGTTCTTTTTATTGTATGTGTTGATTGCGTGGCGGTACTACGTAACTGCAATGGCATAAAAGGTTGAGAGTGCTGCATAACGCAAGAGGTGTGTAGATTTTTAGTTAATTTTCCGTAAGGTATTTGTAGTACGATACCAAAACAATTTATCTCACAAATTAAACTTGTAGTTTGAACAGGGAATGCAAATCAGTAATTAAAACGAGTCACAGGTACATAGAGCTCTAGAAAATTAATTTACATCAATTCAATTTTCATTATTAGAATATTTAGTGCGTGATGGTAATTTAATATTTTTAATGAAGTTATCACATCGGAATGCAGCATTAACCCGTAATTCAAGTGGTTACCATTTGTATACTAAAAGATTTGAATGCATTTTCTGTTAACGCTTTGAGGTCTTTGACATGTAAAGATAACAACAAGGGTAGATATCAATTCATATATAACCTACATATGAACAGTAAAATAAGTGAGTTCGGCGGGAGTTAACACATTAATTCCAAATGCATAGTTCGAAAGGTATGGACAATGGAGAACCGCGTGTTAGAAAGATAGAATGTGCTAAATTAATATTAATTGCAAATAATTACGATTTACAACACACGAGATACTTAACTGATCTGTTAAACTGAAATGAAACGAAATTCATTAAAAGGATACATATATATATATTGAAAATATGATTATTATTCTTCATAATATTCCTTAGTCGGAACTCACTCATTCTCGATAATTTCTCGTATATATTTGAGGGACAGATAAAATCAAATGAAATAGCGACAGCGTTATACAAAAAGTAATGTTTTTCCAAATACACCTGACAATTGCATCAACTTTTACACAGGTTACCAACATTAAGTCTGTATAATTGAGATTCTCCTCGTGTACGCAATTGAAAGTGTATCTAAGAGTTCACTCTCTGGCACCCATTGTTGTACCATAAACAACACCGACTTCAATCGATTTTCAGCTAATAATCCCCGACCTTCCAACGACTACCTGAATTTGAGAAAATGTAGCCGTTGTTGAGAAAAGTAACAGACACCGTTAAGGTGCAGCATGCGAACTTTATCAAATTTGAAGACAAGACTGAGTTATTTACTGCTATAAACAGCATTTCCAGCAAACGCCGACACGTATGAGCAACTAGATTATTATTCACATTGATCAATAGGTCAAGTTTAAAATTATATACGTCAATTTTAGCATCAATTAATTATAACAATCAAACATGTAATTGGAGACTTGTCAATGTCACGCTTCCAACCAAATATATTTAACATATCTCTTTTCAAATTTATAACAAACACGATGGAATGCCATCGGCAGATCCTGAATTAGTTTATAAATCATCTTCAATTTTCTTAGAAGCATGTTAATCTGTCCACTTTATACTATCAAATGTTAATGTACAATACCCTTGAATATTCCATATATCAATGTCCTTCATCTGCCTTTGGTGCGGACGAGGCATACCAAAAGAATTTCGAATGAAAGGATAGGCGGGATGTGATGATTAACGGATTTCGGTTCCTGAAAATTTATATTATTGCTTACCAGTAAGGCCTCTTCAGCGAGGTTGCAATAATTGCTTAAAAATCTCGTTATATACGTTTTCCGCGACGCTGAAAACGTTGGTAAACTTGTATTTTGCTAAATCCGTAGTCCACTCCATCTACGCACCATGCGTCACTTAGGAATGCTACCATTCAGCTCAAATACCGTAACATCACTCGGAATAGTTGAACATACATTTTAAAAAACAAAGTTAAGAAAAAAACGTTTAGAAAATGAAAATTCGAAACCAGTGACTCCATTTACCACCGGTTCACCCAACCATTCCATGTATGTATGTGGAACAGTGGACGGTGATGGTGAATACAATTTCATTACAAGAAGCGTAACCCCTTGTTTGCTCTCTGAAGAATTACAACTTTTACAACTAGTAAGGTGTAAAACCTTTAATACATAACTACCGGAAGCGTCATGAATGCAATAATACCAAATGTGGATACATATTTTACCATTATAGTAGATTGTTGTGGGACAAATTGATCATCCCCATCGATTTACGGCATAAAAAAATTTGACGACTGGGGACCCCCATACCTTCCACGGCCCACCCCACCGCCAAGTCACCGATTTAACCCATGTTGCCATGGCAAAAAATGATCGCCTTGAACTACTCCATCCATTTATAGAATAAAAATTTTTGACGACTAGGTCACGACCTCAACTTCTGACCCCCGTACTTCCGGTCAGTGATGAGGTACGTGGCTGAAAATCAATAGGGAACGTCGCCATGGGCCAAGGTACCTCTATGCAAAATTTGAGCCAAATCGGTTAACGTGGAGGGAAGTTAGAGTGTTTACGGACAGACGGACAGACATACAGACAGACAGACAGACAGACAGACGGACAGACAGACAAACAGATCAATCGCTATAACTACCTTTCAAGCATTTCATGCTTCCGGTAGTTAATAAAAATACATGTGATCACCAGATCTGAAAAGCTTATTTGTGGATAGGCGAACAGTCTAATTGTATCTCGAATATAAGCTCCTGTTGGTTTTCGCCGGACAGGGGCACCCAGAAACGAATTTTTAAACATTCGAATGTCCATAACATTAATATGATATGAATGTTCGTTTCAATGCGCTTTTGATAACGGATGGTCAAAATACAATTCGAAAATTTTCAATATGTTACACATAAACATTATGGATTGCAAAATGCAAAAAATATGTGAATGCACAGAAGGGAATTGTCATGTCAACAACAATAAATGAAAACACTGCATGAATTACAGGGTTTCAGGAAGTTCCGTCCCATTATGACCGCTGGAATCCACTAAATTGTTACATTAGTATAACGATGGATTATTGATCATACTTGAAATATGTTGTAATTTGTCCACTTTCCGGTCAACTTGGGACTCACGGTAAAGTCTGTTCAGCGGAAAAATCTCATTAACAACAAGATTCATTTCACATGAAATATAAAGCCCATTGTTTGAACATATGCTGATATTGTGGCAAAAAGCAAATACATTCCTACGAACTAAATTATGCAATATTTTACATTTAGAGTTAGTAAGCTCAACATGATGAATTCTATGGTTTCTATGCTAGATGCTCGTTGATACCACAAACATTTGTACCAACTATAAGTTTATTGTTAGAATTCAAGCAAACGTTCGCTCAAAAAATGTATTTGCTCTGTTTATATTATACGAATTTCAATTTTTGAAGTCATGAGAACTTGTTTATTTGTTTTTAATATAATTGTCAATTTTTTTACATTTTACAATTATATACATATGTCCTGAACAAAACATTTGCCTGTGCCACTTTGTACAAGGAATAAGACGAAATCAAGCTTATTGTTTTAACATAAATTACATTAGGCACAACAAAATGAAGCATTTGTATTTACTTTATTATTGTTGTATAATAATTAGTCGTGAATGTGTCGCAACACGAGACCATGATGGATACAAAAAGACCGTTCACACCACCCACATTTATAAAGTTTTACATTTGGGCATTCGGAACACTGCATTTCATCTGATGAAAAACAGTACTGAAGTGGGTTTTCAAACTGGGGAAAATCCCGTTGCATGTACCCCGCTTTTACCCATGAATGTTTGATATAGTCCATGAACCGAGGGGCAGAAAATTGATTGTGGATGAGTTCCTGAAGCTTCATTAAATTATTGCGGGCTCTCAGAGGAAATTCCACGTTTTCTAGCAGCACGTACTCGGATATTCTTCTGGCAAAGCTCTTCCACTGTCGAAAGCAGCCGACGTCCAACGGCTGGACGATCCCAGTCGTATGAGGTGGGATTGTCTCAATATGGACATCCTTCGGCGAATCTTCTTTAGCACTATTGTAGGCGTTCAAACTATCCACCAATAGCAAAGCCTTCTCTCCCACGTTGGGCAAAAAGGCATTCTCAAACCACTTTTTAATCTCAACTTTCCCCATTATGCTTGACCTGGAAGCAATGGGATAAATATGCTTTGATTTGTACATTCCATGTTCCACAACGGGGCCAAATTTCCCTCCAGGTTCCTTGAAGACCATGACGAGCGGGGATAGCAACTTTCCGGAAGCCGTGATTGTGGGCATGATGGTTACGGAATGTGTTGTGGCTGACACCGACTGCACTACTGACTCCACTGATCTGTCTCCAACATTTGCTAGAGTGCGTCCGGCATGGATCTCTAGATTAAACCCTGACTGGTCAGTGTTATAGACCTGATCACAAGTATAGTTTTTCAACTGCCCTTGAATTTTTTGCACAAATTTTCCTGCCGACTCCAAGATACTTCCTTCTTTCTCGGTGGCCGCCTTTGAAACGAACTTTGTAATCTTCCTCGAAGTGATCCGATTTGCCAATTTAAATTGATGTAGCCATTTTCGGGACGCCTTGAATGACACGTCTTCTTTTTTGGACTCAAGTAGACCCCAGCGCCTCAAATCCTGGTCATGTACGGACTTCCGGTCATTTCGTGCCCGCACAAAGTGACTACGAACAGCCTTCGCTACTCGACACATTTTCTCATGATATCCTCCGTTTTGCTCTACCTGCTTCTTCCAACGCTCCAGCTGACCCCGTCCTTCCACAAAGCGGTAACGGTTCTGAACCGATGATAAGAGTCGCCGTTTCTTGTTGGCATTCAACCAGAACTCCACGGCCAACTTTCTTTTCCAAAAGGGGATATCCTCACGCTTGTTAGGTTGCACATTTGGCGGAGTCGGATGATAACCGGCACTGCACCCTCCGCTATCAGGTACCTCCTGGGATTCAGTCTCTAGCTCATCCAAACACTATCCGTCTGCTATTTCTCCATTGTTTTTTTCCGGGTCGAAATCAGCGAAATTGCCCTCCTCGAAAACCAGTTCCACATCCTCCTCCAGGAATACGCCAGAATGGTGACTTTTGATAATACCTTAAAAAGTCATAGTGGCATTGGTTTTAAAAGCAGTCATAAACACATCACAACATCCACGCAAATTAATTGACACTATATTGGAGTTGAAGATTCGGTTGCTTTATTTTAATACCTGCCAGTTTTACAGCCAATTCCCTTTCGGTCTCGTTGAGAGGAGACTCGGGTTGACCTTCGAACTCCTTCTCGAGCAGACGAACTATGTTGGACGGGTTGACTGACATATTACTGTTCCTGCAAGCTAAACCAATGAGCCCAAACAAAAATTAATTTTGCACATAATAATTGACTCACGTTCTCGGGAATCACCAGCAAATTTACGTTAAATTGATTGTTAAATGAAACACTGTCTGCGGCAACCTTACTTACCTGCGTATTTTATCAAAATGTTGCACTAACACTTGATTGCTAGACACTTTGAGGGCTGACAAAATGGCACAAACGCCAACAACAAACAACAACAAACACAATTCGACTACGATTAATTATTTTGAGACACGTAATATTTAAACAAAACTATTTGTAATATTTTTTACAGGAAATCATTGTGCGTGATATCACACACTCAGCAGTCAAACCGGTGCACTCGTTGAACAGCTGGTACTTGCACATTTATTTTTTCACACAGATTAGTAATTACACATACGGTTGCAGCGCCAGTGTGGAGTGTCTTGTCATAAAAATGTTCTGTTTGTTTGATCGACATTCACAAGGTGTCAGTTGCAATCGATTCCTGCGAATAGAAGTCAGGTCGTCATTAACGGGGTACATTGCCACTTTGGTGTCGAGCGACGCTGCCTGAAGTTGCGTGATCTAATCCTGGACGCGTCACTAATTTTTATTCTCTCTTTGCCCACTCTTTCAGTTAATACGTATCTAATACCGGAATCGGGAAAGAAACGAAAATATTGTTTTATTAATCAAATTACTTATTGGCGTGGTGAAGTAAGGTAGTAAATGACATTGTTCATTTCGGTACAACTCACTCAGAATATGAATTATAGCATGCTCACAACGAATAGTTTAAATACTGTATGCTATTTTGCATGCCGCTACAAATAACTAATAATTTTTCCTTCATTTCCCAATTCGATCTATAATTGAATTCTGGTAATAACTTTAGGATTCAGTTTTCATGTTGGAACTCAGATTTTAATGGTAATATTCGGGTTTTAATGATGGCCTTGAGGGTTATTAGTGATATGGTCGGATTTGGATAAAACGGAGTATAGACAAACACGTAAGTTACACATTTAACGTTCACCTGTATTGTTTTTGTGTGCAGTTCCTACCACGATACAATTTAAGGGTCAGTAACTGAAGCATGCTATTTTTTCTTCGGCGGATTATAATTTCGACGCGAGAAGACACAAGTGTGCGTCATATTTTCAAAGAAATTTAAGTTTTGAGGCAAGAACATATTTTGCCTAGCTCAATAATGTCAACCACTGAAGGTAAATGTGCCTTCTTGTAATCTGTGGATTTCTATATATGCTCGCATTTACGATATCGGAGGCATCACGGCTAAACTAATGTAACTATAACGGCATAAACCGTGTACTCGTGTCGTTCACAGCATTTCGCAGTTATTATTTGAGCTCATCTCTGTTATTCTATACAATACTATATGGTTAATTGTTATTAAATATTGAGTTACAATCGCAGCAGTGGCGTGGGTGATTGATGAATCTCTGGGTCGTCGGAAGTATCAATATGTATATTTACGTATATCTCTAGATACAGTATGCATTTTTAGAACCCACGCGTCAAATTGTTTCATTTAATTATCATCAGGATACTGAAATGCGGTTGTATATTGCTACATGTGCTCCAAAAGAATAATTTGGGTCGTTCTAAAACTATTCCCATTTGTAGCCATCAAGAAAATCTTTCCGTCATGAAATTAAACGGAATACATAAAAATGCAAAATTACTCCTCCTGGACATCATTTTCAAAAATTCGAAGCCTTTCGCATATCATGACAAATGGTTTCACTTAAACATATTTACAACATATATGATACCATATAAAGTCTTCTACTGATACCTATCATTTAAAAAATATTTGGTCATAGTTGTAAATATATCGAATAAGTTAGCCAGTGGCTCCTTTAATATGCCATACGAATATTGATCCAGAATTGAACGTGAAAAATATGGAGCGATTTACAACTCCTTGCGGTGGCAACTCAATGCATTGCTGTCGTTTAGACATGTTCGGCAAGCACCTGCACGCAGCGTCCGGATAACTTCCACCAAGTCGATTCTGTAATTTACCTTGCAATGATAAATCAAGCGATATGTAGTACCTTCCCAATACAGTAACTGTGAACACAGTTAAACTAACGTAGATGCAAATGTACATGTGTGTTCATAATAACTAAAACTTAAACCGGTAGGGTTAAGTTATTACGAATCTGTATTTAGTGGGAGATAATATATTCCAAGGTGGTTAGTGGTAGTACTCCACTTTGCGAGAACACGCCTTGAGCCATTGCACGGCTACCTTGCCTACATTGATAGGAAAAAACTGACAATTCGAATCTTATTACAGCATTGAGAAAGTAGTTCAGAAATGAATTAATTAACGACCATTGAAGAGGAAATATTTGGTACGTCTACCGTCCACATTAAATTACGCAAATATTCAATTGACACGTTCAATCGTTCCGTTTCTTAATGGATAAAGTCCAAACGGCTGTGTGAATCACAGTGTTTACAATACACTCTTACCATCGTTTACCATAAGATCCAAATTGCACTGCGTTTATAATTTATAATTCAAAAGAGCCAACATTCTTGGCAGATTCACATATAATCTTTAAAACTAAATCTTTGATAACATAAACAATATAATAGGTTAATTCAGTAATCTCACGAATAAATTTCAGTGAATATGCTGATG
Organism: Sinella curviseta; assembly: GCA_004115045.4. Taxonomy (NCBI): domain Eukaryota; kingdom Metazoa; phylum Arthropoda; class Collembola; order Entomobryomorpha; family Entomobryidae; genus Sinella; species Sinella curviseta. The sequence continues at coordinate 17,884,495 of CM023199.3, read as the reverse complement.
GTGTGTTTTTGGTTACTGAAGGGATTTTAAATGTAATTTCGAAAGTTTAATATTTCTACAATGACATCCTTCTCCTAGCCAACCTTGACATCAGATAGTATGCAAATACAAATGTTACAAATTTACGCAAAACTCCAAAGGAGGACAGAATAAATCTCAAAGTGGCAACACGAGTCTTACGTAAGTTTATCACACACTAATAGGCGGACGGTAAAACATGCAACAAATACCAACTAATTTCTCCAAATTTGCACATATACACAGAATAAATGCGAAAGTATTGATATAGTTGTTTTAGCACAGCATTGTGAGCTTGGGAATACACGTTGTTTTTGTCTGTTAAAATTATTTAGATTTGCACATTCTTCACGAAATATAAATATTACGAAGGTGAACTAGTACCACTATCAACAGTGTTGCTAATATGGATTACATGTTGGCCGACGATATGTAACCACAAACAATAATGCAAACCCTGACGAGCTCTCACTTTTGAAGCCCGAATTTTCAAATCCGATTTGATATAAGATCTTAAGATTTGCGGCAGATATTTAAGTTTGTTCATTTCTTGTTCATCTTGTAATCTTTGTCATATTATTTTAGCTTAAAACTAACTGGGTACAGCGCATTTGGTGGCATTTGTATTGCATGCAATGCATTCTAACAATCGTGCTGCTTTATAGTAAAAAATACGGTGGGGAGCAAGATGCTTGAAAACCCATGAAATTGTAATCACCGGCACCGTCGATTGTTCCGAGATTCTGAACGAGATGTAAGGGCGATTAATATTTTCTAACTAGCACTTGGTAAATGTTTTTCGAATTTTGTTAAAAAAATATGTGCTTACATTTTGTTGGCTATTCCGAGCGTTTATCTGGTTTCGTCAGCCGTTTTGTTTGCAGGATAAAGTGATGTATGGTGCATAAAAGGAGGGGACTACGGATTTAGCAAAATCCAAATTTACCAACGTTTTCAGCGTCGCGGAAAACGTATATAACGAGATTTTTAAGCTATTATTGCAACCTCGCTAAAGAGGCCTTACTGGTTAGATTCACCTTATATGTACATCAATGTAAAATTTAACACCTTCAACCTTCAGTTAATTTAAGAACCTGCCCAAATACCGTTAGTACTGCACTCAAGCACCACAATGCCGCAACATATTCCATCTGTTATTACTAATAACACCACAAGCTAGTAATTTGGATTTACGGCGTATCATTAAAGAATCAACCTTTTAGTTTTAACTCGGAAAACTTAACATTACAGGCAATTCTCAGTTGTTGCTCACCACCCAAAAGCCATTCTGAAGAACTCGTTGGTAGAAATTAAGAGTTTTCCAGAAGGATCGAAGATTTTATAAGCACAATAGGTCCAGCAAAAATCCGAAGACTTTCATGAACAAGAGGTCCGGGAAAGGCCCAGCATATTTCCAAGTCGAAAACATGCTCTGGCCTTTTCCGGACCGTTGTGTTCTATAACAAATGAAACAGTGTCGAAACTTCATGTTTCAATGTAAAAAAATAAGTCGTCAATTATACATTATGATGACAGGGCAAGAGCACTGATTCTCGAATTTGAAAGTGGCTTAGAGTTTTCTATGTTCAATAGTCATTGATTAGTTACTTCAACGCCGACCAGCTTGCTTACGTTCATTCTGTCCTTATGTGATCAACAGGTTGTTCTATTGCACCTTGCTAAGTTTGATTATTGCATGAGTGAAGTGTATACTTATTTAAAAATTGCAGAAGTTTCCGCAACAAGTGTTGTTAATTGAACTTACGGAAAGACAAATATAAAGAATGTTGCTTCCAAGATATTCACATGTGCTATGGTATACAATCCCACATTATGAATAATCCTTAAGGATCATCAATGATAACACCTTTCTAAACATATAGTGACACAAACTGCTCGGGCGAATTGGTCGGCGTTGAAGAAATTAACCAACCAACCACTTCCAAATAGAACACCTGAACTAACACCAATTTCAAAGATCAGAATCTTTGCTGTTGCTATATCATCAAAGTATTTTAAATCATTAAACGAATTTTAACAATTTGGCATTGCAAGACGAACTCCGAAGATTATTCGCACTAATGTCATGGCTGTTACATTATTTTTCATTGTAATGGATGGAAAGAAATCATGGAGATTTGCCTAATATAAAATGCTTTATTAACGATTTCAAGAAAAAACTGTATATATGAAATTGTAAATGTCTGAACCGCACGTCCGAAAACATTTTTTTTACCCAAACACAGCAGAAAGAACAAACCTGAGTAACGTCAAGTCAGTTGCCTATTTCATCAAACGGGAACGAGTCGCAGAAATATTTCGAAAATTAAATCAATTAGTTTGTGCGTTTTCCAACCAGAGAATTTCCAGTGTATACAGTTTGTTTTAAATGAACCGATCAATAGAATGAAGCATGGGTGGTGGTTACGTACTACAAAATCCATTTATCCTCAAGTCTTCACTAGGGACTGTACCAATAATTCATCTTTCAAATATAACAATGAATTAGTCATAATAACTTCTACTGACATTACAGTGTAAAGTATTAACAATTTACTACGGATTGCAAACTGCAATTTCAATTCTCCACAAATTCTCCTCTGACAAAACGAAGGTTCAATATTTCTTTTAATTGAGGTCCGATTTTGTCAATATAGTATTAAAAGTTGTTTGTGCTCTTTTAACACTGCATGTAGTGGGCCTACTGGATTCGGCGAAGCACCTACCAAATATCAGTAAATCTACAAATCCTAGGTTTTGCAGACCATATAGAATCATTTTAGACTTGTAGCTTGAGATTTCCATCTGCATACTACAATCAATTGTACCTCTGAATACAAGGAAAAGTAATCCTATAGTATGAAATGTCACATTTCAAATGTGTACGTTGTTTATTTGAAGTATTCTTGACAGCGACGATTTCATTAATACGATAGTTACGTTTAAAGCCAAGAATATTTCAAAATAGTTCAGACATACCATATATGCAAGGCAAATGAGTGAACATAAAGCGTACATGATAATTCGAAATTGCAAGACCTTCAAATAAACTATAATGCCATTGTTTTCCATTATGACGACAATTTTAAACAAAAGCTTGGTAGTTACAGCTAATCACCAGCTCATCCTCATGAATGCAATACAATACAATACATTTGAAACAGAATAATAGTGCTTTGAGTTCTAAAAGTCAGTTTAAATTTCAGAAACGTTTTCTTCTCTTCTTTTCCGCGAAACCTCAGATGGCATAACATGTTGCGATAGGACGTTCCAATTGTGGTCAGTTTGCATAAATGGCGAGCATGGTTTTCAATAATTCCAACACCATGTCAATTGGAGATTTGTTGCACCATATAGAAGGTTGAAGAATTAAATATGGGCTAAAATAGTTGACTTAAAGTTCGGGTAAACCGATAGTTCTAGGAAAATGCACCTGCTTCATATAAATAGCAAGAAAATGATACATTTGTACCTAAATAGATGCAACCAAAAGAACTTTAAGTCAACAATAAAGAAGGACAATCCTTCTTTTTTAATTAAGAAAACTGTTAAATAGCATCATGAATTCAAATCTACAATTTCAAACATTTTACTTGAATTCTGGTCGAATAATTTACATATAATATTTTGCTGGCTTCTTGAAACTGTTTTAGTTGATGTGTTTGCAATCTTTCTCATCACTCTATTGACTCGATTACTTCCTCAAGGCTACTTGTAACTTTACATGAGCGTCAATCAATCCATAGATTCTTGTCACGATTTATTGACAATAATATGGTGCTGTACTCAGTTGTTCGCTGGCCATATTTGAAAACTATGTTTCCATAAAATAATTACCTTTACGCAATTACCTTCGATCTTGACTGCGACAATTCTCTCTGTTGCTACTCTCATCAGTCACAACTAAGAAAACACTAGTAAAAACCTCAAAACAATGATGGGACGATAAACTGTTTTGCGAGTTTGTGTATCGATCCGGCTACCGATTCATCTCGAAACGAAATATACATTTCTTGAACCTCAACAAAATGTTGTATTGCATTCATAATTCATGTGATATGGCGTAGTATCTTTGTACCGAGGTTCCTAGTAGCGGAGCTGCCCATTTAACAACTAATATGTCGAGTCAAGTAAATATTTAAGCAATAAAATCCAAGTTAAAGCCATAGCTAAATTAACAATCCATTTGATGGAGTCAACTGTATTCTAGGTGTCGTCATAGTCTCCCAAATCGTTTATATAATTTAATTCATTTTTTCAATGATTAAATCTCTCAATATTTGACTTGATGTCAACCTTATTAAATAATAAGGCAATTGTCTCAATTGCCTTATCGTACCAGTATTGTCTCAATTGAGAGAGAAAGAAGGATATTGTCTCAGGCGGAGGCTGAAGAGAAGTTAGAAGCATTATCTTCATTGACGAGGAGATATACTACAGCTTAATGTTCAATACGTGACTGGATGTTTGCATTGAAGATTGAATGAAGTCAATGCAAATCGAGGAAAGACATAATCCTTGACAGGACATGGTTAGTTACTGCGATTATGAAAGTTGTACCAATTAGCCCTGAACAATAAGTATATTTTGGATACATTTTGCTACCTCCATTCTTTACCTTTCCTATATTTAACATAATAAAGTAACAAAATTTGGAGTTCTTTTATCTTAAGTTTCCATTTCCCCACCATAAAAGGAAATTGATATAAGGCTTCGTTTTACTTAACAGTCTTTAGAGCGTTAGAAAATGTGAGAGCTTTTATTGCTTTACAAATATTATTATATCAACAAATTTACTTAATAGTATTTAATTATGCTTGTAGATGTTCTATTTTTTTTCTAAAGAAAATGTCGAACAAGGGTTGTTAATACACTACTCGTAAAATCTGATATCTTATTGCAACACTGACAAGATATTTAACCTAATTAAATTTCATGTATACCTTCGTGAAGCCTATATTATAAAGGCTATATATATGCCATCGTATAATTTAGTTTTATAAAAAAGAATAAAATTATAAATCGCCGAAGTTAATATACTCTTTTTATGTAAACAGAAGGTCGTGCGACTTTCAATCATTGTGAAATTGTGAATTTTGTCAAGAATTCGGAGAAACATAAGTTGGAGTTCGAAAAGAACGTTGTTGTGTGACGTCTCAATTTCAATCTGACGTTCTCAAACTCCAAAGTAGTAGACGAGGATGGCTACAAAGCAGCGGGTTTGGTGTTCCGAAGAGGTTTTGAATGTTTTGATAGCAATTTTAAAATTTATATAAAAGTTAACGCGTAACACGGAATTATTACGGTATATGGTGAATGATAAATATTTCGTGCGACTTGTGAAGTTTGACCATAATCAAAACAACTGCATATGGAAAGGAAGTGGAAACAGGTCAAGCTAGCATTTAACTGGATCAAATGCATAAACAAAATTACACAAGACTTTAAATAAAATTTTCTAAGAAGCATGCTAAATACATACAACAGAATACTACACGTAGTTCAATCCAGATATACACAACATTTATCGACACACAGTTGAGCCCAAATACACTAAAATTCTGATTTGTGATAATCGCTCAAAGTCTCAAAAAATATTCTTTTCGCCAACTGCTGAATGAATCTGCTGCCCGAAGCGGAGTTAGTTTAAACTTAGTTCATAATGATATTTGTATGTCATGGCTTAAACAAAAAGTTAGAGGCAAATATTTATGTTGAGCTGCTTTTTGCGTTTTCCGTTAAAGTTTTTTGGAAAGTGAAAAATTTGTGAGGTAACAAAGAACGTACTACTTTTAATTCAATGGTACCAGTTTCCGAGCAGTTTTCCCGATTTTGTTGGACTATTTTGTCAAAAAGTATTGAAATCTCGTAGAGTGGTTTCACCTGTGAATCACATAATTTTAATGATAACGACAAACTCTCTTCTGAATTGCATACATAGTGGAAACAACTTAGTGTAAAACTCAAGCTTGTTTATAATTCGTTGAAATAGACTTAAAAATTAGTTTGAATTTTTTATAAAAATGGGAATATTTTTGAGTGAGAATTGGGTTTAGGGCCTCGAGGCTTGACCAATAAGTTGATGTCAATAATTAAGCCAGTAGATAATATATTTAAATTCAGTTGCAAGACATCCCGGAATGAACTTTATTTCCATGTGATAGTTATTCGTGTCCCCAACCTACACTTATACTCCGTCGAAGGTATTTCTATTTTGAAACCATTCCTGGATAACCTAACATCCGTTTAGCGGAAATAGTACGATTAGAAAAGAGTTTAGTGGCTCTGTAGGTGGACAGTTACAAGTGACAAAATTTAGATTGCATACTAAGATAATTATAAGCACATAACTTTTTAAGATAACAAAATAATTGTATAGGATAATGAGACATGTAATTATACATTGCAGATGTAACTTGAAAACCATTATTTTTAAAATGTCAATGCTTATTTGTTGTAAAAATTAGGTCGAACAGAGTAAAGCATCTTTGTCTATTAATACAATATACAATGCCGAGTTCTACAAATCTGTCCTGTTTTCAAAGACCCTTGATTGTTTACGGCGTCGTCAAATAACTACGTGTCTGCGCCGTGTAATTAAATCTTAATCACATGACTTATCGGAGGGTCTGATATCGTAGGTTTGGGATTATTGGACAAAATGTTTAAGTAATAACAACAAATAATTAGAACCGACATAACTCTCGGCGGCAATCCCCGGTGTTTTCTAATATGCAACATATCCTTGTAACTTTACTTTACTCTGATCCAGCAGACCTGTTGATTATTATTCACTTTCTTTACCATAATATTTCTGACTGCTTCAAAGTTAGTTGTAATGTCAGTTGTTCACTCACAGGGGAGCGTTGTCAGATGTATAGAGCGTAAAGACAAATGAGAATATGCCGCCGAATCAGTTTTTTCTGCTTATTCTGTATACGGTATACTTAGTATTTCCAGAATTGAAATTTGCCGATTTTATAGATATTTACCTTGCATCTCCTACAATGGAGTTATAAAGTTGTACTGCCAGTGAGAATTAAATATTACTTATGGGAATTTGTATAGAATGCAAGTATGTCCTGTAGTTAAACACGTGGATTCCGGTAGATATAATCCTGAAAAAGCTCCAAAGTTTACAAAGAATCAAGTATGATACATTTTCTATTCGAAATACTGTCTATTTTATGCTATAAGTTTCTATACTATTTGTTGACGCATTGTAAGGTACGGTAACAGTTAAAATTGCTTTAACCAATCTTATGAATATTATACTGTGTCGTCAGTACGTTTTAGAGGTGCTGAAATGAAATTTGTTATTCTCCCGTTCACCTAAACCCAACTTTAATCAATCTAAAACATTAATGTCCCATTTTTTGATAGTTCCAACAACACAGTCACTGACAATATATAACACAACTGCCGTTGCAGTATATATGTAATATGAAATGTTTACACCGAATAAATACATACATACATACAAACAACGGCTACCATCATGGTCACTTATCTATGTTTTTATACTTCCATGCGTGCGTGCAATGGATAGGATCGGCGCCGAAACTTATCAACAAATAAATTAAAGTGTCAACGTTTTCATTGATCAAAGGTATAAAAATTACTAACCGTGCAATGATTTGAAATGGAACATTTGAATAATAAGCCAGTTCTCAAACTAATTATATAACGCGTTACTAACACAACGCTACTATAATTCCCGGAGCATTTGCAGCACAACTATTTCTATTACGTTATGTATCGTTGGGCACTACCTATAGGTATATTAGAAAAAAGCTGCACCACATATTCTAGTAAAACATAGGGCGTATGAAAATGAGAGCGTTGAAACAGTGTGCAATCATTCATCAGAAGTAAAACAGAGAGGGAGATGTGGATGGATTTACAAAACTTGATTCTTTCCAAACTCTTTCAAATCAATACTAAACATCCAACTTGGAGGATATCCACCAAGTAAATAAACCAAAATATTTCGCTAACGTACGGTACCTTCCTTGCCTAGAAATGACTACAACAAATATTACTAAGGTCACTAAGGTGTACTGACCTTCATAAACAAGCTAGAACCTCGATCGTTTCCCGGACGCAGGCTTCTAATGGTGATTGTGATTCACAATTTGTGAAGAATATGGGTTTTAAATTAATCAATATACGATCTTCCTGTAAAGGCTTCTATTCTGTCAGCGTCTAGTGCAAGATTGATATACTGGAAATCTAAAAGCTCGAGCTTCAGTATGTATTGGAAGCACAATAAATATGAGATTTACATTCAACCCAAAAGCAAGCTTTGTTCAACACAACAACAACAACAATATTAAATCCATCCTTGCAGCCTAGTGGTTAAATTCATTTGATACCTTCATTGCATTATAGTTTCTGTTTATTTATTTTAGTTTTTGTTATTAGCGTAACCACATGTTGCAATCTTAAGGTTTTGAAGATGTTTATTATGAATTCCAATGAGTATAATGAACTGTTGGCCGTTCTGCTTTGTGAGCATAATATACACTTTTCAACTTTTGAGTTTTGTTTTAAACCACTAATTTCCGCATGTCAAATTCCTTAGGCTTGTTTTGTATGTAGTTGGGTGTCACGTTAAAACTTTTATGAGTATGACCACCGTCACAATGCCGACAATACCAGATAAATCGCTCTATAACCATACTTAGGTGACTTGTACTACGTCGTTGAAGAGATTGAATTATTTGGTAGGTGGGAATGTTGAGAGGTAACTTGCGAAGATAAGAAAATAAGCATATTGTGCTACAACTGCATGTTTGGAATGCTTGTATTTGGTAGCAAACAATCCAGCGTTTAAACAAATCTTCATTTAAAATTGACATCTTTGCCACGCATATCCGTTGCCAGCCGTCAACCTAACGTAACACTTTTCTCACATTGAAGCTTCAGTAGCATTACGAGTTATAATTTACGACTATAAATTAAACATGATTCTGGTTACCAATCCTTGTTATGTAACACTATCACAATTTCATGTGTAAGGTTTGATATTCAGTAAAAAAGTGATATAAGAAATCGGTGGCAAATGATATATTGAGTATGAACCAATTCAATTATAAACGCAATGAATTTCTGCATTTAAGGTCATTGTTCTGGTACACGTAATTTTGAATTCAGGCAAGCATCCTAGTGTGACACCAGACTGTGAAAATGTACGAATTACGCCGAAGTATATAATACTAGATTAAATTTCCATCCAGAAGTCTGATGAAAAGTGAAAGCGACAACGAAATCCTGTTGTGATATATGAGTGATAACCCTATTGAACAAGTGCTATGGATTTACATACGTAATGTATACCGAAAAATATGTGCCACAACTTAAAATTACATATATCAAATGCATTTAGCATGCCAAACCAATTAGCACAATCGTCAATACATAAATAATTACTCACTCAGATGTTTCATATTTTTTATAAGTGTAGTCTAATTTTTGTTGCTAGGACCAATGTTCATATTACTGTTCAACTACAACGTTGATCAAACTTTCCGGTGATTCGGTATTCCTTCCATATTCCATATTTATTGAAGTAGGGCACCCTAATTGGAAGTTCAATGTAAGAAGAAATCAATGCTAATTTTTACTCCGTCATAAATATTAAGTAAATCAAAAGTGCCAAAATATTTTTTGAGTAAGATTGATTAGGCTCGTGATTTTCTAAAGTGTATCCGATAAATATAGAGTTCTGGTATCTAATTATGCGATTTGCCATTTTGTGTTTACTTGAATGCATGTGTGCTGCTGCTTCAAGATATTGTGAAACATTTCTCCAAATAAATTACTCACTTTAATTAGAGAAAAACCAAAATGAGGTATGGTTTCGTTATAAATCCTTGTAACCTCTCATGGTAAACTTCGAAGCCATTTGACGTAGATTTCGTCAGATTTGCAGCTAGCCGGTAAGCAGGTAGCTTGTCCGTCCTTTAAGTGGTAGGAGATGTTTATGATGCAGCATCGGGAAATTCCTGCGACAGCGTTGGCCAATGTGCTAATTACGGAGTGTATCAAAAAGCCACAAATCCAATCAGCCACAACTCTAAAAATCAAGGAAATTATTATGGGCTTAACTTGAGTTAGGTTAATATAGGTTAGGTAAAAAACGGAAAGAAAATTACAGTGAACGTAGATTTATATGCATGCATTACATCATGAAAAAGTCCAGGCATGCGAAACTTGTAAATAATTCCTGTTAGGGTTCCCAAAAACTTAAGTAGGATAACAATTATCAAAATTTGGGAATGTTTGCGTCGCACTTCCAGGATATTAAGTACGATGTATTCCCTTTTAAGAAAAATGTTACTAGCATATGCTTGGAACTAAAACTTAATATATGTTTAATGCTTTGTAAGTTGCGAGATACTTTGCGGAGTAATTATTTTGTTCCTCTTATAACGGATGCACTTGCTATTTAAGTATTACTTCTTATAGCATTAAGAATGTTTGCTTGAATGAATGATTAATTGTTAAGTGTAAAATTCAGGAATACATTAGTTTTGTTTCTGGTTTTAAAATTCCATTTCATCCGCAGGTTGTATTCTTTTAATCTAGTAAACATTGTGGCGCAAATGCAGGAAATCTAAATTTATGTATGATGCAGAATTTAAATATGCTCTAACAGTATGATTATATTCGTTGTAATTTAACAATCATCGAGTCAAGCAAATTCTACTTGATATTCAGCACAAGCCTCATGTCAGCAACTATTAGCGAAACCGGATTGTCATTTCCGTGACTTCCTCGAATCAAAATCTAATTACTACGAATATGTAGGACTTACAAAGGTAGACTCACTGGTAAAGTTTGATGACTCTATTTGCATCCGAATTGGGGTCAGAGGTCAAAATATCATAAAAAGTGTCTTCGATGAATCCGTCCTACAGCTAAGAGGATTAAAGATAAATGTAAAATCTTTTTTGCATATTATTCCGAAGACGATTATGCAAGTAGAACTTTCTTTACTTGTTCAAAATATTCGAAATCGCGTCTTTAAAATCAATTTTCTCATATTGCCCCATAAGGAAGTTCATTTCACCCACCAACGTCGACGACGGGAAGAAGGGGCAATGGGAGAAAATCGTTTGTAAAGACACGGTTTCGCATATTTATAACGCACGGTTATAAGATGTATATACGTTTTACCAAAATTGCAACGTATAAATATTTGCTGACGTGGACGGCGCATCATAAAATCAGCAAGTCATTGTAGTAATTAATTCAAAAGGTGAATGTTCTGTTTTGTTCGGGCGGGATCGAGTTGGTCTGGTTGAACTGTTTACTAGGAGCATAGATTCGTTTGGCGGATAATTGTTGTTATCGTTCTGTTACAGTGGCGGGAAACTGAGTCCCAGGTTTTCATCCTCAATGTCAGTACCAGGCTGTCAGTACCTATTTTTGCTACTCTAGCAATGCTAAATGCGACAGCCAAAAATTACCAGCGATCCTAGTACCTTAATTCAGATGCACGAGAATTTATAAATGACAGGCTATTTATTTTTGAGATATAAGGAACAAAAGAAATTTAATTCCGCTACCGTCACGAAAATTCGACTTCTGATTTCATACAGATGGCTAAAGGATCGAAACAGAGCTAATTCTTCCCCGTTATGACTGGTAGGTTTGTATTCCATTGCCATTCCGTTCTCATTTTCATGGTTACCGAAAATGCCTTCCTAATTCTCATCGTGCTAAGTTGATCGGGCTGATTAGCACACGAATACAACGAAGGAAACCGAAACTTTAGGACCGCAGGAGCAAAGAGGAAAACATACAAGTGTAATCTCGTGTTTCTCTTCCCCTTAAAAAATAATTTGTGAAATGTCTGGCCAGTTTCAAAATTCCCAAGGAATATCACTTAATAATTAATTAATAATAAATAATAACAACGTTCGTAATAATGTCAATAAAAACGTACCGTTCAGTTATGGCAAGAGGTATTCATAGAAATGATTTTCAACACTGGATCACATGTGGTAAGTGTAAGATAAGAACAGTAACGGTTGTTGCATCTTGCCTGAGTAATCGGAAAAATACTTCTTGCCTGAGTACTTTGTAAAGCGAAATAAATAAGATTTACAATCATCATCACCCCAAAAATATGAACAGAAACACAGGATATGACATTGGCTCATGGATACCACTAGCAATTACGCTAATATAAATTATTATTATAATAATTAAAGTAATTTATACTGTATCGTTTTTAAATGTTAAGTTGATCTGAATTTTGCTTTTCTAAAAATACTTCGTTTACTCTTGAAAAAGCTAACGGATAGTTGACGAAAGCTAGAGTTATTAAAAATAAATCAGCCCTTATAGCCTTTAAAATGAATTCTATAAATAAGATTTCATTAATTGTGTTTACATATTCACCACGATATACCGCAAAACGCAAAGAAACTTGTTGACGGAACGTCGCAAAATCTATTTACAGCCACAAGCATTTTAATTAACAACTTAGATTTGACTTTTGGGCTTAAGGAAGGTCTGAACGATGAATGTTTATTAGTGTGTGATACAAAATAATAAATGTTACATTTTTAACGCAAGTCGGTTTACAGCGCAGAGTTTTAGTATACATAGGTTGGAGGAATTGTTAATTAATTTGTAACGCTGGTCGTAGTTAATTGCTATTTTTATGATGAATAATATGTGTGCCTGGCTAATATTATGATCCCACGATGCGTTACAACACACAGCTCTACTATTACTTGACTTTACTAATTTATGGCTACTAAAATGCCTATTACGATAATGATGAAGTTTCTCAGGTTTTTAGTTCGTCGTCTATCCAATATTATCACTGACTACAGAATAAATTAACATATATGTATATGTTTTATCAAAATTGGTCTAGCAATGTTAATAATTAAGTTATAAGTTAAATATTCAGTGAGCTTGATACAGGCGTGATTGATCTGTCCTGGTAGACCAATATATACAAACTTTTAGGATAGGTTCATTTGAGTGATAATTGTTACCATTGTGGTGCAGTGGCGGGAAAACCGAGCGCCAGGTTTTGCATGCTCACTGTGAGTAACAGGGTATCATCTAACTTTGCGGCATCATAAAATAAGCTAGCTATGGTAAACAATTAATTTTAAAGGTGCATGTTCGGTGTGCTCTTTACAGGCGTGATTGAATTGCCATCCTAGAACTATTTATTTGCAGCGCAGATTCGTTTGACTGATAAATGTTGTTATCGTTCTGGTAGAGTGGCAGTAATACTAACAATGAGTGCCAGGTTTTTCATGCTCAATGTCAGTAGCAGGCTGTCACTTATTTTGAAACTGTAGCAAATATAGGTGTGACTGCAAAAATACCAGGAACTCTCGTACCTTAATATGGTTGCACGTGAATTTATTTAGGCCGATAAAGGTGACAGGCTATTTATTTTTTGAAATGTAGGGAACAAAGCAAATTTCATTCCGCTACCGTCATGATAATTCGAATTCTGAATTCATGCACATCGACGGCTACAGGATTGAAACAAGCCAAGTATTTCCTCTTCCTTACTTTCGCAGTCAGCAACATTAGAACTAAAAGTCCCAGACATTTCCACTTCCATTGTTGGTAAATGAGCTTACGGAACGACAAACAAAGTATGTTGGTTCCAGCCTGGAACTTCCAGGATCCTCACAGATGGTATGCTACGGAATCCCAAATTGAAAACGCATCTTAAACATCGTCAAGGAATCAAACTGTAGTGGATATACTGACAGAAACTACTCAGGCGTTCTGGTCGGCGTTGTAGTAACTAATGAATTATTGAATTACTTTCAAATGCAGCACCTCAACCAACTTCTGCTACAAAGATGAGAAGGTTTGCTGTTGACCTATCATCACAGTATCTTGAATGTAGGTTAAAAATAAAAAATGTAGATCTTGACGAGCCCCGATTTTCGATTCATTTGCTTGGTATTGCATCACTTTAATATCGTCAGTTTCAATATTTTTAATGGGCATGTTTCAATGCGTACACAATTTCGAACACAGATATTGTTAACGTAGGGTGGAGTATTTACAGATAGATAACTGTACTTAAACCTGTTCAAAAAATACTTCTTAAAAATTAGTCAAAATTTGTTTCGTATTTTAGAGCTACGGTGGATCGTGACGCCACGGGTAAACACTGCACATCTAGTTTGATATATTACGAATGAGATGAGTTGCATTCTCCTTCCCAAATATGCTGCTATATTAATGGAGTATAACAAATTATATAAGTATTATGAATGAGTACAAATGAAAAGAAGAATCGTCGTGAATCGTAATCTTCAAATCGCAATTACCATTTTCAGTACTAGATTGGTCGATATTAATTACTCACAAAAGTGCAACTGAAGACTTCATTATTAAATTAACGGACTCATCTCATTGGACTCAATAGACGTCCGATAGCATTCAAATGGCAGCCAGCGTCAGCGATAAAGTATTCTCTGTGTGTTGTAGATATTATAAAAATATATCCTAAACCGCCATTTTTTCTAAAAATGTCAAATCCCTCCAGACGAATTACTTCTTTCTTCCGTATTAAATAGAAGTACACTATTTGTCTTTGCCAATCTATTCATTGTAAATATGTCCGCAACTCTCTATAGGTTCCAAATGTCTGCATTTAAAACTAAGCAATTACAACAACATACAACATTCTGCTTCGAAGTTCCATGCATTCTACAAGCACTGGAAAAGAAATTAGTTAAAAATAAATATAAAAGCAATTGGTGAGTTGAAACTCTATGAGTTTGTTCATCATTACAAGCCGTTAAATCTAATATTATATTTTATAACATTACGCATAGCAAAAAGTTTAGCTTTCTAGCGATAAGGAAAATTTGCTACTTACTTGAGCAATGTCGACGACGTTTAGTTAGTGTCTTGTCCATTGGCAAATTTGTATTGCGAATAGGTTGCGATCTCATTTCTCGCAGAGCAAAACAACGTTAAAGCGGGAAAATGCTTTCTAGTTAACACAAAGGAGTGTGTTGTGTTGAGGCACAACGCCAATGTGCTTAATTCCTTCATTTACAGGAATTCAGTGATCAAAGGTTCCTGGTAGGCTAACTGCTATTAGTAGTTGGATTTGTAGAAAATTAATCTGAAATAATGCAGTCAGATGGGGAAAAGAATACATAGATAAATAGTCTCTCTGCACTGCAAAAATTATTCCTGCTACTTTTATAGGACCGCAAATTGCCCTTCGAGTAACTAAGTTTATTTGGTACAGTTTTATTTACAAATATTACACCAGAAAACTTTTTTTGCTTCCCTGCCGTTAAATTTGTATGAATTAAAGTAGAGCGTATTTTCCAGTTTCATGAATCATGTTCTCTTGGTAAGAAATTCTGCCACTCTTTCCGGTTTCGATTTACACCACTATTGTCGAACTTCGCTTAGCGAAATATGGACAAAAGGTGTTCTCAAAAGCCATATAAATCCACTGAAACTCCAAAACGTTCGTAGTGCGTGTTACTTAATATTATACAAGTATCCACCTATTTATCATACTCACACTTATCATCATCAGCAGAAATCCATATGAAAGAGCGATGATTAAAATCGAGAGTGAGTTTAAATGCCGTTGAAGGAACCTTGAAAATGTTCACATTCTTTGCAGTTCCAAAAATATTTCAAATATTTAATAATTCAATAACACATGGAATTACCTATTTGCTCGTGTAACTAACTTTCCTCTCTCCAGGCACATCTAATATTGCTGTACTGCCATTGTCCTGGAACGTCAAAATAAATGTCCATACGAACGAAACGAAGACCATATTTGCAAACTATTCTCACTTGAATAACTGGACTGATTAGCCGCTTGCATCTTCATAATACAGTGTCATTCAGAATTGATGATTGAATACTAAATTACAGCGTTTCTTAATTACAAATGTTCGTATTGACGGCCCAATCATTGTTATCACGAACGATTTATGTTTATCTTAATGACGACACAAAATTTATTTTACGTGTCTTGGAAACAATTTTTATTACAGATGGCAACAGCTGAAACCGAAACGAAAGGCTTGGTATGGTTTGTCGATGGAACAAGAAGGCATTCTTCATGTTACTCATTGAGAGGTCAAGATGAATCACCTTAAAAGTTTCCATTAAAAGGGGTAAGAATTCTTACCCCTGAATTATTAAAGATCGATTTTAATTCGATAAATCCTAAACGGAGTACTGGAAAATGATAATAGAACAAATTGTTCAGAAAAATGTTCGATTTTCTGATACATATACACATGAAGGTTAGCGACATTTACTGTTATTCAATTTGTTCATTTTTAACGTTACAATTTCATGTATAAAGAACCAGGCGTCTTATATTTATTATTCAAAATCTATTAATTATTGGTCAATTGCGCCACCAGCGCCAGCGCCACTGCTGAAATTTTGGCATCTCAAAGGAAGTGTTATCAAAGAATCATTGCGAATCATGTTTAACTTTTTGTACACTCCACATAGAAACATAAACATTATTATGATCCCAATATATTTATATTATCCAACGTCACAATCCAACAAGAGCTGGCAAACACAATTTTTACAATTTTTGACGGAATCTAGTGCATTATTTGTAAGCATCAAGTGGCATGCAATGGATTAATCAATAATCTTGTTGGTAGAAGGAAATTGGGAACAGGCTGACTTCGTGTTGCCACTTTTCCTAATAGATTTTTTCAATTGTATGTACCGCTAGTAGGGTTTCCATTTCAATAGCTTATCAATAGCTTATCAATACCAGAAATTATCAATATATTGATGAGACATATTCTTCGATCATTTGTTTAGAGCCCACAGCTACATACATAATCCTACCATTGTCCCCCATTGAGAATCATCTTGATTCGTTATTAAGCAATCATTATATGACAATAAATGTGAAGCTTATTTTTACTGAACGTGGCCATTTTTATGTCCAGCCGTTTTTCAGTATTTTACCAAATCTCGGTTGTTTGGTTAATTACCGTTTGCTTTATTGTATCTGAATCAAGGATCACAACGATATTGTCTTCCATATGAAAAGATGGACATGCTAATAAAAATTAATCCTGTACATATTGTACGTTCATAAATTAACAGTAACCATGCAACAAATTATTGCAACCCAAATTGCATATTATGTATTAAATCTCATGTGGCTCGTTTTAAAAGATATATCAAAAATTTGTACTTCAAAATTCCGATACAACAGTCCCATTTGACTTACATTTAGTCCTTAATCCTTTTCTACTTTCAAGTTTTCATTAATTGAGGCTATCATAAAGTACTGACTACACTATGAAATATTTATGCACGCAATACGTAATGTTGACATAAATATAACTGCGTTTCACACATTATTTTCATTACTTAAGTCATAGAATAAAATGTGAACCTTGATGATCTATTCGTGTATGTATAGCAAACATAAAAAATAAAAGTCTTTCAACGCCACTTTGTACAATTTAGACACATATTTTATTCTACTACATCATAGGTTAGCACTTCATAGTTCGTTACAGATTATGTATTATTAAATTAGTGCAAGCCTAAATCGAAATGAAATGAAAAGTGGATATTTGTTGGTCCACTATGCATAGTTCAGTGGTCGAAAACTTGTAATTGGTTCTCATACCCTGGAAATTTGGTTCTCCCAAAGCCGGCCGCGCTTACGCGCGGCCAGTTTGATTTTTCGCTGTACACTACATTTTAACTTTTAGAAAAACTTGATCGGCCAACAAGCCGGAACTGTTTTCCTAAATATCATCTAATTTTCCTTACCCTACTTTGTAAATAGCATACGGTATACGCTTCCAGAACAATTTTGCGCGCTTTCTGATCCGCAAAATTTTATGAATATTATATCAAGGAAATGATATTTAAGCAAATGAACTAGCAAATGAAAAAGTTTTGAAAAAGTGTTCGAGTAGGAGTAATTAATAAAGTAATTAATTTAATCATCTCTCATTCTTATCACAAAGTGATATTAACTCATGTGTAACTCGTTTCGTCTGCAACTGACTCTTATCAATTCTACAACTAACCTTTAGTCCACTATAACTCCACTACAACTCTTCTCTAACTCCACTACAGTTCTTCCATAACTCTTCTATAACTCCTCTAAAACTCCTTTATAACTACACTACCACTCAACTAACTCCTCCATAACTCCACTATAACTCCACCGTAACTCCACTATAGCTCTACTATAACGCCATAATAAC
Organism: Sinella curviseta; assembly: GCA_004115045.4. NCBI lineage: Eukaryota > Metazoa > Arthropoda > Collembola > Entomobryomorpha > Entomobryidae > Sinella > Sinella curviseta. Next base: position 17,866,226 of record CM023199.3, on the reverse strand, counting down.
TCCTTTCGCATTTCCGTTTTAAGACAACGTTTCTTTTCAAAATTGTGCAGCGACGAGCAGATTGGGCTGCTAAAAGCATAGTTTCGCTGCGAAACTTTCGCAGTTTACTATTGAGATAGTTGTCGGAAATTGATGCGCGCTGTATCAGTTCGTTTTTAATACTTCATGAAATATTTGTAATGGAGTTTTACCTATATTCAGATTTCCCATCCCCGAAACAATTTTGAATCTACAAAGATGATAAGTGTAAACCTGTAAAACTGATTTTTTTCGATTTGATGTTACTGTGTAGAACAAAGAGAATTATGCTATCATTTGGTGGCTAGCCCTTGACTACTGAAGTACTAACCACGGTATGGATTATGTTGAAACATATCACATGGTAGTAATATGCAAAAATGTGCTAAAATGTGGAAAAATGCAACGTATTTTTACTGCGAACATGTACAAATTATGGAAAAAATAAAATTTTTTGATAAAATAACTCAAAAAAGGCTGCAAATTGTTATAAACGCTCTACTTTGATCAAATTAATGATTTAGCACAGTTTTTCAAACAGTAATTGCCGATTTTCACTTAATTAATAAATGCAAACAAAGTCATACGATTGCGTGTGCTAATGCTATTTAACTTTTTTACATGTTCAACATTATTTCATTTAGTTTTCCAATTTCCCATGTCATAATGGAGCAAATCATTTTATACGAATGTAAAATCATATTATCTGAGTGTAACTGAAAATAGAGCAAAAATTTAAGAAAAAAATATGTGTATCAATGTTGTTGGGTTATGATGCGCCATTCTATAATATGTAATGCCTGTCGTGTTCTCGTCTGACCGAGTCATCACAGGCTAGAAATGTAACAGCATGCATGATATACCCCATCCATGATTGACACGAGTCCTTACGAGTCCTTATGCGTGTTTTTGCAAAGAGAATTTTGAAACGAATATATATACATGCTTTGGGTTCAGCACAAAATCAAATTCTCATCATGCTTGTGTAGATGATACAGTTACATTCAGGACACTAGATTAAAGAGGTGGCTGTTTAAAATAAATTTTCCTAGCAAAAAACTTCTGACTTTTTCTTTAAAAACCTAATGTGTTATACAGTGTGTGTCCCTATACAGTTTGACAAAACGTGAGTTTTGAATTCACAATCAGCGTGAAATGGAGATTCAGATGATTCTTTTATTTGTCTATTGCAACGATTCACCTCAAATATGTTCCATGTCGGAACAGATCTGCTTATTTCCCTTTTTGTGAAAGGATATCACTGGGAAAATAATGCGGTGTTAGGGAACTACTCATAGCGTTTTGCAACAACAATTGCTAATTTTATATGTGAACAATTTTTGAGAACCATTTTGAATTCCTAGAGAGACAGCACATCCTAAAATATTTTAAAAGTTTGGTAGAAACGTCTTAAACGTTCGGGAGAGGTTAACAAATGGCTAGAACCAATCTTATCAATTTGTGAGAACCAATGTAAATAAATTGGGAGAACCGATGCTAATAAATTGGGAGAACCGATGCTAATAAATTGGGAGAACCGATGCTAATAAATTGGGAGAACCAATGTAAATAAATTGGGAGAACCGATGCTAATAAATTGGGAGAACCGATGCTAATAAATTGGGAGAACCGATGCTAATAAATTGGGAGAACCGATGCTAATAAATTGGGAGAACCGATGCTAATAAATTGGGAGAACCGATGCTAATAAATTGAGAGAACCGATGCTAATAAATTGGGAGAACCGATGCTAATAAATTGGGTGAACCGATGCTAATAAATTGGGAGAACCGATGCTAATAAATTGGGAGAACCAATGTAAATAAATTGGGAGAACCGATGCTAATAAATTGGGAGAACCGATGCTAATAAATTGGGAGAACCGATGCTAATAAATTGGGAGAACCGATGCTAATAAATTGGGAGAACCGATGCTAATAAATTGGGAGAACCGATGCTAATAAATTGGGAGAACCGATGCTAATAAATTGGGAGAACCGGTGCTAATAAATTGGGAGAACCGATGCTAATAAATTGAGAGAACCGATGCTAATAAATTGGGAGAACCGATGCTAATAAATTGGGTGAACCGATGCTAATAAATTGGGAGAACCGATGCTAATAAATTGGGAGAACCGATGCTAATAAATTGGGAGAACCGATGCTAATAAATTGGGAGAACCGATGCTAATAAATTGGGAGAACCGATGCTAATAAATTGGGAGAACCGATGCTAATAAATTGGGAGAACCGATGCTAATAAATTGGGAGAACCGATGCTAATAAATTGGGAGAACCGATGCTAATAAATTGGGAGAACCGATGCTAATAAATTGGGAGAACCGATGCTAATAAATTGGGAGAACCGATGCTAATAAATTGGGTGAACCGATGCTAATAAATTGGGAGAACCGATGCTAATAAATTGGGAGAACCGATGCTAATAAATTGGGAGAACCAATGTAAATAAATTGGGAGAACCGATGCTAATAAATTGGGAGAACCGATGCTAATAAATTGGGAGAACCGATGCTAATAAATTGGGAGAACCAATGTAAATAAATTGGGAGAACCAATGTAAATAAATTGGGAGAACCAATGTAAATAAATTGGGAGAACCGATGCTAATAAATTGGGAGAACCGATGCTAATAAATTGGGAGAACCGATGCTAATAAATTGGGAGAACCGATGCTAATAAATTGGGAGAACCGATGCTAATAAATTGGGAGAACCGATGCTAATAAATTGGGAGAACCGATGCTAATAAATTGGGAGAACCGATGCTAATAAATTGGGAGAACCGATGCTAATAAATTGGGAGAACCGATGCTAATAAATTGGGAGAACCGATGCTAATAAATTGGGAGAACCGATGCTAATAAATTGGGAGAACCGATGCTAATAAATTGGGAGAACCGATGCTAATAAATTGGGAGAACCGATGCTAATAAATTGGGAGAACCGGTGCTAATAAATTGGGAGAACCGATGCTAATAAATTGAGAGAACCGATGCTAATAAATTGGGAGAACCGATGCTAATAAATTGGGTGAACCGATGCTAATAAATTGGGAGAACCGATGCTAATAAATTGGGAGAACCGATGCTAATAAATTGGGAGAACCGATGCTAATAAATTGGGAGAACCGATGCTAATAAATTGGGAGAACCGATGCTAATAAATTGGGAGAACCGATGCTAATAAATTGGGAGAACCGATGCTAATAAATTGGGAGAACCGATGCTAATAAATTGGGAGAACCGATGCTAATAAATTGGGAGAACCGATGCTAATAAATTGGGAGAACCGATGCTAATAAATTGGGAGAACCAATGGTTATAATTTTTGAGATCCAATGTTAATAATTTGGGACAACAATATTAATTAGTTGGGAGAATCAATACTAATAATTTGGGAGAACCAACCTAAGTCATTTAGGAGAGAATGCTGGAACATTCGAATTACGCGGAACAGTGCTTCGCTTCGGAAAACCAACATGTTTGGCCGCCTTCGGCGACCATACATTTTGGTTCTCCCAAATGATACCTCGATTTACGATTTGGTTCTCATACCTACGGTATCGTGGTATCGCAACTTTTCGAGCCGTGGCATAGTTGCAGGTTATACTCAATGCAACCACATGTGAAAATCAAATTGTCAGGTTTTGAAGAAAGGAAACTAATTGAAAACTACAGTAAACCCGAACTGCAACTTTATGTATTTGGATATCATAAATTAATTTTTAGTTTGTCAATCTCCACACCAAGTAAGTAATCGTGCACTGGCTTCAAACTGAGAATCTATGTACATTCATCTCTATTAAAATTTTAAAGCAGTTTTTCTAAAAAATAATTTTGTACAACATAAAATTATTTCATTGCGAGTTAACTCATCCAACTGTTGTTTTTACCAACTCAGCTCACTACAGTCTAAGTACATTAGCTAAATTTTTACATGGTTATTGCAAACTCGTCCCAGAAGTAATTAACATCTTGTCAAATTGCAAAGTGGATTGACTTGACGTACCGGTCGCTATCGCTAAGCCACACTTTCAATAAGCCACACTTTCAAAAAGCCACACTTTCAAAAAGCCACACTTTCAAAAAGCCACACTTTCAAAAAGCCACGCTTTCAAAAAGATACACTTTCAATAAGCCACATTTCAAAAAGCCACACTGCAAAGAGCCACACACAAAAAATCTATATAGAAGAATGTTCTTCAAGTTTTTTGACCTAACCTAGCCTAACCGAACCTATCCCAACCTAACCTAACTCAAATCATACAGTTCTAATTGCAATATCCATTATTTATAGTAGTGTGGCTTTTTGCAGTGTGGCTTTTTGAAGTGTGGCTTATTGAAAGTGTGGCTTTTTGAAAGCGTGGCTTTTTGAAAGTGTGGCTTTTTGAAAGCGTGGCTTTTTGAAAGTGTGGCTTTTTGAAAGTGTGGTTTAGCGATGCACCCCGACGCACCACCCACATCAACTGCCAGCTTTCCGAAACCAAATCAAACTAGAATTACTGATAAATGACCTGACAACCTATTCCATTTCAATTACCCACTGTTGTTATAAACGTCGTGCTAGTATGACATGTAGGTGGATAAATAAAATCCATTGGTTTAAGAATTGGAAATATGTATGTACGGAATTATCATAATCATTTAATCATTTAACTATAAGAATATATTTTCATGACGAGAGTTCATTGATAATCTCGTGGACTGCACAAAGTGTATCGACCAACCGGACTTACAATCTTATTGATGTAAGTAGCAGAGCGGCTGAAATAATAAAAATGTCTCAATATGTCAGCTCAGCTCAGCTAGTTTATGGTATGAGTTTGATAATTGAGTATAATGTGCAGTACAATTTGTCAGTTTCGTTTACAGCACTTTTATTTTTCCTCTAATTGTATTCATCGCCTATTCTAATGATCAATACTATTCGATATTTGTGTATTAAAATTTCAAACGTCAAGATGCGCACTTGTTAGTTTTATTACGTTAATTGTTGCAAAAGGCATCTTACAACATACATTTAAAGTATATTAACAGTAATTTTCAGTTTCGATTCGTGTCGTTTTGCTGAACTTTTTTTACACATTTCTCAAATCCGAAAAATTTATCAGAAGCTGCAAAGCTAGCATATTCACGCTCTACCTTTCAGAATTTCCCTTTTCCACATTAGTCGTTTTGTAATTTGTTAAACTTTAGTCTCGGCGTGTTAATACTGTTAGCACATTGTCAACCTCAACGTCGTTTAGTATAATTATTACTGAAATTTACAACCAGTGTGAATTACATTACATATATTTTATAGAGTAGTGGTTTCGAGCTGGAGTTGTGGAACTCGTGGGAATCCCATGGTGGGATTGTGAATCCATCTCATTTGCCGTACTATCTTTTGACATAACTAGCCAATTTGGTGCTCGGGCAATAAACCATTTCTATCGGTTTGTTGTACTTTGAAGATTATGTTATATTAATATATGTTATTCCTCAATGGATCATAACCTCATAGAGGCAATGTTTTAAGTATATTGCAACTTAAAACACATGTTGGAAAATAAAGCAACAGTTGTTCTATAACAGCTGTCTTTACTTATGAAATAAAAAAGCATTAATTAGTTACTTTGGCCCCGTAGTGCATTTTCAGCAGTCTATATTCAGTTTTAGTTAACAGATAGTTGAGCAACAATCCTGTAAGTTAAGGTTATCCTTGTACCTGAATCTAACATTAACGAATTTTTAAACAACTGAGCTTCCAAAATATATTTTGAATACTACATTATACGTACTCTCTGCTATTTTTCCTATTTTCTACCAACGGAGTTACTTTAAATTTGCACCAATTACAATCTAACTTTGTTAGTTTGATTGTTTAAATTTTAAACGTTTTCGAACAAGAGCGGATCAATCTGATGCATAAATTTTAATTAAAATCTTCACTCGAAGCCTATTGGCAGCTAACTAGTATTGTCAATAGCACTGGAGGCGGTGTTGATGAAAGTGATTCTACACTGCATTATAAATTCCGGCTCAGAATTTCATTATATACAACTGATCCCTTAAAACTCACAGCCGCGCTGGCTTTGCATCTTAACGTTTTGAATGTAGTAGTTTTCCTCAATTGACATCTTCAGCCGCCGAAAGGTGTCGAAAGAATTACGATCAGTTGCCATGGCAATTTAGAGTAATTGCAACCAGGAAGCAAAGTTAAACTGATAGAGAGTATGCTCGAAAACAATTTATCATTCAACAGGTTGTTATCAATGATGTTGTTATTGCGGACCTCAATGTGCACTCCTTCATTAGTGCGTATACTGTTCTGTATTTGGAACTAAACTAGTCACATTTTGCCTTGCTTGCCTGCTAAATTACTGATTTATTCATGAAATTTAGATTATGTTAAATTTTTAAATGATTAAATTGAAACGTTTAGTCACCTGTGGCCATAATTGGACGCCACCATTCTGTAATCCAGCCTTGCTGACATCATTGTAGGAAAAGATATCTATTCAGCTGCTGTGGAGCTTGTTTAAAGATGGTTGTTTTGAAACATGGAAATGAAAACGATCATGAATTACGATGTCATATTAATTATTCATCCTAAAGATATAATTCAAAATCGGTACCTGGCAATGCATTATTCGTTCCAATATAATTAGCGGTTGCAAGTTTCTTGAAACGTCGTCAGATTAAAAAGTACGAACTGGTAAGCAACACTAAAGTAGACAAATTTCCGATAATACCTATATGACGCAAATTAATGAAGAATAATACGGCTTTATTAGCATTAACACAAATTATTCCTTTGATTTTGATTACATTTAAATGTAAAATGATGCAAATGTATTTAATCGTGCACGTATGGAGCATTTGATGCATAAAATGGAGTCATAAACAAAATTTACAAAAATAGAATAAATGTATTACTTGCCCGCCAGCAACTGAGCAACAGAAGTGCGAGAGGTAAAAAGCTGCGAAGATGGGATGGCTACATATCCGGTTACTCAAATTTGAACGCATCAGCAGTGTTTGTGCTTTCATTTTCTTCTGAATACGAGAAAACATTTCCGATTGTCCTAAATTATTTTACCAGAAAAAGGTTTAAATCTAATTGTGGCAAAGTTGACAATATTAAAATGGATACTCACAAAAAACGGTATCGTAACTAGAGCCGATGTCGATATGAGGGACATTGTATTATCTATATTTATTCTATGTCAAAGTTAAAATTATTATTCCATTTTATAATTGCACTTCCCAATCCGCGAATAACCCGTAAATGTCACACCAACACTCCAACATCAGCCCACAAGGGATCCGGGCTATTGTTCGGCCCAGAATTACAGCACGGACAATCCTTACACGGTCATTCCTGCGGTCGGACATTTTTTCGGCCGGACTATTCTTCTACCGGACTAAAGTTACATAGTAATGACAAAATAATTGAACAAAATTACCCAAGTGATGATTTTTTAGCCCCGAGTGAAATTACCTCACAAAGATGTACATACGCATGGTGGTTTGATTCTATATGGAAACCTGTGTAAAATTGTGTACATTGAAATAATGCCCACCGAAAAATATGGCATATGTAACAGAAGTCCGATAGAAGAATAGTCCGGCCGAAAAAATGTCCGACCGCACGAATGACCGTGTAAGGATTGTCCGTGGTGTAATTCTGGACCGAAAAATAGCCACCAACCCCACAAGGGATCCGGGCTATTGTTCGGCCCAGAATTACAGCACGGACAATCCTTACACGGTCATTCGTGCGGTCGGACATTTTTTCGGCCGGACTATTCTTCTACCGGACTAAAGTTACATGCCAAATATTTCCATGTACACTTTTTTCCATTGATGCAAATTTTTCCATTTTCCACTTTGCATATTTACATAGAACATATGTATTAATGAGATAACGTATTATGTTATACATGCAAAGGTATACAGCTAGTTTTGGCATTTAAATGTTTAATTTTAATTTTGGCTAGTTATGAATTGTTAACACCCGACAGAAATATAAAGTTGTACCCAAGTGATATTTTTTCCACCCAAAAAAAAAGAAATGTCTCTTCGACTGAAATAATTATTAATGTGTACCTGTTTTGATTATAAAATTATAGCCGAGACTTTATTTTCAGTGAGCTAAATGTCCATATTAGTGGTTACATTACTTATTATTTTTCAAGGTTTGCAAAAGTCATTTTGATGACAGGATAATGTATTTAAAATAATGTTTGTCTTAACACAAACACTGCCTTCGAATTCACTAACCGACAAATACAGCTTGTATGCATACCTACATACATATGTCAACAGGTAACAGATCTTGTCTTGAACAATAAGTAATGACAAAATAATTGAACAAAATTACCCAAGTGATGATTTTTTAGCCCCGAGTGAAATTACCTCACAAAGATGTACATACGCATGGTGGTTTGATTCTATATGGAAACCTGTGTAAAATTGTGTACATTGAAATAATGCCCACCGAAAAATATGGCATATGTAACAGAAGTCCGATAGAAGAATAGTCCGGCCGAAAAAATGTCCGACCGCACGAATGACCGTGTAAGGATTGTCCGTGGTGTAATTCTGGACCGAAAAATAGCCACCAACCCGCCAAAACTAGCTGTATACCTTTGCATGTATAACATAATACGTTATCTCATTAATACATATGCTCTATGTAAATATGCAAAGTGGAAAATGGAAAAATTTGCATAAATGGAAAAAAGTATACATGGAAATATTTGCTATGTAACTTTACTAAAAAATAAATGTGAAGTAGGAGCGACGAGTGTATCATTCAATTTATTTATTCAAGAAGCGACCCAACGTTTCGATCTGACCTCACAAGGGAAGGTATCGATGTTAGGGCGTCCGGATGGGCTGCCAATTGTGTCACGTACGCAATCGGCGATGCTGAAAACGTTGGAAAAGTCAGATTTTGCGGAATAGAAAATCTTAAGCCTGTGCACGCAACTCAACTCAACTCAGAAAAGCAGTGTACTCGGAATTGATTGACATAATCCAAATGGCTTGACTTGATGCTAGTTTGAATTTTAATGCTACCTACGAAATTCCAAAATAATCTAGTAGAGTTTAGTTTTGCATTATGTTTTGAAATAGTTTCCCAAAGTGAAACAAATTGTCACAACATGAACTTAAAAATGATTACCCAGGCTCCCCAATGATGCTAAATTTTTGAAAATTGTTTTCAAGTTGTCCTACGAATTACCACTAAATATTTTATATTTAAGCTAATTGCAAACAAAACATCATTTCAGGTATTCAACTTTAGTAGATCCTATGAACAATTCAAGAATGAATTTCGGAATAGCATACTTAGATTATTTCAATCAATCCCGAGAACAATGCCTTTCTTCGTTGATTCGCGTGTGGAGGCTTACGACTTGGTATTCCGCAAAATCCGAGTTTTCCTACGTTTTCAGCATAGCTGGTTACGTACGTGACACAACTGTCAGCCCATCCGGGCGCCCTAACATCGATACCTTCTCTTGTCAGATCCTCATCAGGGGATGTAACTTTAGTCCGGTAGAAGAACAGTCCGGCCGAAAAAATGTCCGACCGCAGGAATGACCGTGTAAGGATTGTCCGTGGTGTAATTCTGGGCCGAACAATAGCCCTGATCCCTACCCATACAAATCAATTCCAGTGTTTCTTTGCCCATGAGCATAATAATTTGTGAAGGTTTCAAAATCCCCAACAAAATTCCAGGTAATAATTAATTAATAATAACAACGTTAACTGTTAAGAAAAACTTCTCCTTAATTTATAGAAAAATCTTCACAGGAAATCAATTTCATCCGCGAAATGACCCACAGACTTGTCAAATTTGACTTACGGTTGACATTATGCGAAGCTTTCAGAGCATGTACAGGCGCCATGTTGCTCTTTTTCTTCAAATCTTCGTGGATTATATTTTGAGACACGCCAAATATACTTGCCTTCTCTGTTTGAGGTGAAGAGATTCCGATGGATGAAAATATGGACACCTTCCGGATGACAGTCAAAATGCGCTCTGACTTGGCTTGCGCTTTTGGGTGCGTAGCTATCACGGGAGCTCCAGCTTGTTCACTTTTACCAGCCGAACTGATCACAGTTAACACACAGTGCACGGAAACCACATATTTCATGGTTCCCAAGGCATACATTGTAAATTTTTTACACCAGAAAGCCTTGGAAAGCTATTAGGTTACCTTCTCAATTTCCGGTGACCTACGGGGCGGCATTTTGATGGACTTCGAAAAATCAAAATTGTCAACAAAACTTCTATCCTAGGTATTTCATTTCGTCATCGAGTTGAGTCAGTAGCACGTAGATAACACCCATTTTTAGTCGCTTAAAATCATTAAAAATTTAGAGTAATAGCCTTTAGTGAAAGCAAAAAATAGTATACTTTACAACACGAAGTTTAAAGATCTAAATACGTAAATCGGAAATATTAATGCTACATTAATTGTCTTTATATTTTCACCACAAGGTAGCGCTATTCCCCACAACACACAAGAGTAAATACAGGATTTCTAAACTATTCGTTACAAACAAGCCATTGAGTAAATGGAGGGATTTTTGGCGCAAAATTAAAAAAAATCATGGGGGGTCATGATATCTGTGTGCAACGTCAAAAAATATATTTACAGCCGCAAGAACGTTTAAAGCTTATTTAGGTTTTACATCTCAGGTTGAAGATTGGTACTCTTTGAACGAAGATTAATAATGATTATTAATTATTGTTGGAAAATATTAGTAGCAACAATTTAGAATACTTTGAACCATATGACATTTAACCTGATCCTTTCATTTTTTCTTTGTTTTCCCGCTCAGTAAAGCCATATTGAATGCAACTAATAACTGGTGATCTCCAATGTAACTTGTTCCTCATACACAATGCTATACGACACTCATTTTAGTTTAATTTAATTAACAAATGTATGTCCTTTGGTAACACATACAGGTATAATTCCAACTTTCAACAGTTTATATTCTTATTGAGGATTGCATCGCAACAATCTAATAAGGTGCAAAAATAATGGTGAAATTGTTTTGGTGAATTAATATTTAACCACGTTTTGCCAATGTGCTTTACTTTGATGCGTTTCCATTATCTAACCGTTTCGAGTCAGCATTCGCGCACAATACATCACGGCGTCATGGTCGCATTAGAGCATAAACGCAATCTGATGTTGGTAAAATATCTTTCCATAAAGCATTCCTGTATGGAAACTGTTTAGCAGAGTAGGATACATAAATATATAAAGTCAGATATATTGCATTGGCTGAAGATTAACTTGCTCAGAATGGGACCATATTCATTTACCATATAATGCAAATATCTAGGTATCAGAAGGGAGATATCTCCGGTCCTCCGATAACATCATAGAAGATTTAGGTAATAAATGTGATGAAATCTCAATTGTGACTGATCGGACAAGAATATTTTAATTACATAAATAGACGTCATGATATAAAAATACCGAGCTTAAAATTTAAATCTAATTCACAGGGAAGCATTTGGTTCTGCCTGTTGCAATCAAACACCTCCAAATAGATATACCAACCCTTCCCCGGTATTTTATACGAAGGTGGAAGGAATAGTGCAAAATGTTTTATAACTAGAAGTATTTTAAGTCCTTGAAACTTGTTTATTTGAGGTATATATTTTGGAATAAATTCTGACATGAAGACCATAAGTTTCGAAACCATATACACATGGTACGCTCTAAAGTTACTTCCAATTTGAAGATGTTGTAACTAATTGAAACCAGAAATGTTAAGTTGCATCGCATTTGTGCTCAATTTTTGCTTGACGTTTTACTACGCTAAAAGTTGATTGTATTTATTTACCATAAATGTATGTTACAGTTCAAAAGTTTAGCAAACTCTTTCGGTATTTCTTATTTGCAGACACAGCTGTTTCTATAAGGATAACAAACAACTGTGCAGCTTAACTTCAAAATACAACGAAAATAAAATTGCCAATGCCTGTCGTCGGAGATGTGTAAATGCACTTCTCAGGCACTGAATAGATAATGTTATTTTCTATAAACATTTCCATTTATTTTAACCAAATCATTTAGGGTCTAGGAGCATTGACTTTTTACATTTTAATGTTTCGCGCTTTCTATTATTGATAGTAGTTTCCGTCCTTAGCATTTTCTTCATTTTTTTCCAAATATTTGGATTCCAAGAATACAATATTTATTTATTCACACAAAAACTGATTACTCACATAAGTATGACATTACGTCATTTTCTGTTGATCCTATTTGTCCAATTTTAATTTGTTCATCCCGAACCCGTATATGACTCTGTGCATCACCTAACATGAGTAACAGCCTGAACAAATCTACATTCTATATTGGAGCTGCGCAATCTGTTTAGGGAAACACTATTATGTATTATCAGAAACCCAAACTCCTGTCTCATTTCGACTCTTGTTATGATTATACTTTTTGCTTGATCAGCGTACCTGTTTACATGTGCGTCATTAAAATCAGTCAGAGAGCAGAATTTGTACCATGGTCATCTATTCGTTTCTGCCGAGTATAAGAAATAAATTAAACTCTTTCGGCGCCATTATGTACATTCGAGACCCTAAACTGTGTACAAATACACCCTAGGTAGCCTCTTCATAGTTCGATATAGATTAGTTGCTAAATAAGAAACATCAAAACATGATCAATGAAGTTCATTACGCTACTAAGAACACCACTTCATTTAATTACGCTCACATAAGACTCAAATACAAACATGTTAACAATAAAATAAATAAAAATACATAAAATTATAACCCCCATTTCCAACATGATTATAGTGACAAGTCACTTTAGTTCGAACTACCAACATATCTTGCAACTTTGCCCACCAAAGGTGAATAACCGTAAATATATAGAAAATAATTTTTAACTACAAGTTATCGATGAGTATATGATTCTGGTGAATTGCCCCATATGCATTGTTGTTTATTATCTATTTAAATTAATTTGTCGCAATGATAACCTGCAAAAACCACTGGAATTGTAATAAAAAAAATTTCTTCACGAAAAATTGATTAATTAATGAATGAATTGTTATATACTCAAAGGTAATTTTTATTTTAAAAGTAACTGTCCAAACCTTTTACAAGAGTTACGTGAGAATTATTGTTGTCAATAGATGACTCGTAATTGGCGAAGACAAGTCAGTATTCTTGATACCTGATGCCCTTATTTAATATTTTCAAAGCTCAATTATTTTTTGCTTTGTGCAACTGGAAAATTATCGATAAACTGGAAAGTCGATAAGTATTAGATTATTACGCTGTCAAAACTTTGATTTCGAACACAGCTTGCTGAAGCACTTAAATTTGATTGACATAATGCTACTGTGTCCCGTAGTTCTTCAAGTGGCTTTACATGGATGAAAAATCTATGCTTGTCAATTAGGTAAACTGTGGACAATTGACTTTGTCAATATCTTTGGTTTAAAAAAATTTGGTAGCAAGATAAAATGTTAGTTATGGCATCATTTGAAAATGGTACAATAACAGACCTCGCCCAAGAAATTGATTAATAAATTTACACTGTTTAGATTAACAGAACGCCTTATTAACTACCGGAAGCATGAAATGCTTGAAAGGTAGTTATAGCGATTGATCTGTCTGTCCGTCTGTCTGTCCGTCCGTCTGTCTGTCTGTCTGTCTGTCCGTCCGTCTGTCTGTCTGTCTGTCTGTCCGTAAACACTCTAACTTCCCTCCACGTTGACCGATTTGGCTCAAATTTGGCATAGAGGTACCTTGGCCCATGGCCACGTTCCCTATTGATTTTCAGCCATGTGCCTCAAAAGTGACCGGAAGTAGGGGGTCGACGTCTTTGGGGTGGTGGGGGTGACTAAATAGGGAAACTTTTTTATTGATTGAATGGATAGAGGGGTTCAAGATGATCATTTTTTGCCAAGGCACCATGGGTCAAATCGGTGACCTGGCGGTGGGAGGGGCCCCCGAGTGTATAGGGGTCCCCATGCGTAAAAAAATTTTATCGCATAAATCGTTGGATATGTTCAATTTGAACATATTGGACGCAGTATAATGGTCAAATAAGTCTTAAAATTTGTTAGTTCTGTGTGCACGAGGACTCTTCCGGTAGTTATGTATTAAAGGTTACACCTTACTAGTTGCAGAGGAAGTTTTGCAACGTACACGCAAACATCGAAGTTATAAATACGACCAAGATGAACTACAGGAGTGAAGTGGCCAATCTCAGGCCGACTTTAAGTACGCATGTCAAGTATTTATATTTTATAACGTGCTTGCTATACAGGAAGTTAGTAAATAATATTTAAAATAATGATATTCATTTCGAAGACAAAGTACAGACATACGTAAGCTGTCCAATTTCTGCAAATTGTATAAAAGTAGACGGTTCCTCTTAATTGATGTAAGGATTTTTAAAGAGAAAACCTCCAACGTCCATCCATCCAACGTTATCACTCATATTGCCCCAGCTGTAGAATATAATTGTACTAGAAGGTTGAATACATGTGACTCTGTTTTATGAAAATTTGGGGTGTTAGTGGGAATGTTGTAATGTCAGCAACGTAGATGGTAATGTTGTGCAATGATATATTAATTATTTGTATATTTATATTTACCTTGAATAATTCTGTTAAGCAGAACATTATACACGATTAATAAATTGTTCGCTCATGTTCACAAAAAAATACTTGATTCGCTCAATCGCCAAGAAAACCGTTTTTGAACTGCACCTGTAACGTAATGCAGGACGAATCTTATTACGAAATTAATCTATAAAATAATCATATGAAACCTTCAATAGCTGCTGATCCTAGTTGCTTTAATATGACTTTTAAATACCTAGTCCGATCACGCATTCATGATTGAAGTGTTTGAACACCTCTTAGCAGCGTTCTGACCTAATGAGGTAATAAATAGGCACAGGTTGGTCACGGTTCACTTTTGTTTACGAATTTTAAATAAGTTATATTAACTATGAGTAAATATGTCACATGTAAATATTAAAAAGATATAAAAAACGGACAAAATGAAAGACAGAAGTTCAATTAGCAGGTTATTATTATTATTAAATACAAGAATAGCATCCTTATACAAGGTTGTTACGCTATCAGGATACATTACAATTTTGATTCGTCATAAAATTTCACACTATCACAACATTATTAGATAATTGGTTAATAATAAATTGAAAATTATGTATTTTTTAAAGGAAAATTATTCTGAAGTTATGCACAGTTATTCGGTAAACAGTTTCAGCACGTCTTCTATACATGACAGATCACATCCTGTGATCTATCATGTTAGAAGAATGGAATGGACACTCTGCAATCATGCGATAAAATTCATTCAACAAATATATATTTCTGTATATCTATAAATTATCAAAAAACGCCACATTCAATCATACTAATTATCTAGCACAGCCTGACGTGGACCGACTTAACAGTTCCACCCAACGGCTAAATGGAAGCGATATCAAGACTCTATGTCTCAACTAAAGTTTATAGTAAAACGTAACGTTTAACTGCAAGTTCAAGTGTATATCAATTTCATGCGACCCATCCTTTTATTAAGCAATGTGTTATAAATGCCAGAGGTGCCTGTGACGACTATCCGTTACAATATCATTTTTGTACCATATAAAAAGCAATATTAAAAGATGAACCGACTCCACTTGTTTTATGTATACCACTGCTGTAGCCAGAGGGGGGCAAGGGGACAGCTGCCCCCCACTTTAGCATTACGTATATGTTAGAGCCTTATACATTGCGCATATGGCGTTGCCCCCTGGGGACCCGCCTGGCTACGCCCATGATGTATACGGAAGCATATTTTCAATCAAGGAAATGAAATCATTTGTATGAAAACAAATATTGTACGAAATCTCACTGATCGAAAGAAAACAATAAGGAGTGTAAGGTTTAAGGTTAATTTTTCTATAACCGCGACGAGAAGGGGGACAGTAGACGGACTTGCAATTTCGTTGCTTGGAGAGAGAAACTGAACAGACAATTGGGAGGAAGAAGCGAATTTGAATTACTGTTTACTAGTAGTGCGGACATTTGTTAACCTGAATGCAGAGGGGCGCGAATATATTGAAAATTCGTGTAATCTTCATATTTAGGAACTTATTGCCGATAATCCTGGATTGACGTGGTCACCACCTGACGCCCAAATTAAAACACAAGAACTCACATTATCCTCATCCGGTCTGCAAGTATCGCCAAAGCATGTCTGAATGTATCTTTTGAAGCGAAACATAAAACTAATCAAATAAGCAATGCGATTTCGCAACTCAAAATTCTAAATAAACGTTCAAACTCAAAATTAAGTCATTTGTACTTGTATCAAATATCTTCCGACGTGTAAATCCATTCTGACATCCGATATAAATACGCTGTAATTAACAATTTGAACCATATAATTACTCGTCTTGCGATAATAGCGAAAATTACAATTAAATTGCAGTATTGTCGAAAGTCACGATTAAATAAAAGTTCTAGTTTAGCACTTACAACGTCCACAAGAATCACACGTATATGCAATGATAACGTAAACGAATAAATGATTCAAGCCGGATTACAAGTTAAATAATCTTTGGGTAAGTAGTAAACCAATTGGGACAAAATACATACATTTTTCTTCATTTCTACTGAATTTAAATTATTGTACGAATTGTGGAAATAATTAATTTTTACATCGTTTTCGTTATTCCTGGTTACTAAATATATATACAGCAAAGAAAGCATCCAAGGTATAATCGCAAGTTCATGTTGCTATCGCAGAATAATTTAATTCTGCTATCAACATGTTAATGCTCGCGAACAGTTTGCTTATCCTACATGCTTGTCGGATCACCATTTCACCTGAATCTAACATTGAACTCTCTATTTATGTAAAATGTAGATATTCTTCGATGATTTTGACAAATTGACGATATTTATCATTCAGCTTGAAAATTTCATTTTACAATTACTTGCTGTTGAAATAGTGGAAATGAGCAACAGAGTTCAGCAGTGATCCCTTTCTGGCATTACCATTCGATATCTAGAAGTTACTACATTTGCAGAGATTCTATCGAAAACTACTACAAACCAAGTTTCAGCTTTCATCAATTCATCGTATGGTTAACTAATGGAAACGTAGTACTGCTACTCCAATTATGAAATTATGCAGCGGAAGTCCTATGGAATTATCAATTAAGAAAGATTTCAGTTTAATACTTGCATGTTTGTGAAGCCATTTAAATTGGTTGACCGGTAAAGTAAAAAAATGGAATTAGTACTGAAAAACATTGAATTTGTTTTAAGATTAGCTTAATTTAATACAACAGTTAATTTCCCAACGAGTTAATGTATTCTGGAATTATGCCCACTTAATGACGGAATATTATATCAACTGTAAGCTCTTATTACGAAATTTCTTTCTCCATGTCTATTGACGACGCTAAAGTACTGTATTGTAATACATTTTATAATGGCATTATTGTTGACGTAGTTGTTAGGGCAAAGATTATGTGGCACAGTGACAATCACATGTAATTGATGCTGAGCAACCATGCCTGGCATTGTAATCGTTGCCATTGAAATGATGGTGAATATATTGATGCTCTAGTATTTGCAAAATGGGAAAATTTAGATTTTCAGAATGTTTCATAGGCTTTCAGATTACAAACTGCAATCAAGTCAGGCATCAATTGTGTATATATCCACACCTGTAGTTTTTATCTTTACAAATGTGAAACATCACATCCATACCTTATTTTAAACAAAATTAAACTTCCTATTGAAAGTTTCGTTTAAAGTTTGCTTTCTAGAAATGAATTGACATTAAATCTCTTGGGGTTGACGTCGTCCAATGTATGTATGAGCACGGGGAGAAAATAAATTGCACCAGATCTGACTTTTCGTTGTCGCAAAGGCTTGTATTCTTGTAAGTTGCTGTGTTGACGTAACATGTAACTGAAAATGTGACTACAAAGACATCATTGGTCAATATGCAGTCGAAACGGTCATAAAGGTTTCTAAAAAGTTATTCTACACACACTCTCTCAGAGATTTACTGTAAGTAGTATCTGTCATTTCCGAGTTTGTAGTTGTGTACCTATGCGGAAAAATCTGTATAATTGTGATTAGTCGCCAGTGATCGTTAGCACTAACGATTCCGTCTCCAAATACATACATCCATACCAACCCAACCTATAACCTTTTGTGTAAACATTCTCACGACATGCGCAAAATTAACTAATATCGTTGCTCCATGACATAACTATATCCCACAAATAACTAGCGTTGCATTGTTAAATCCAGTGACAAAACTTCGAGCTTGTATAGAAGTAAGTGAAAAATAAAGGCGATTATGTGGAAGCACAAATATAAATTAGACATTCTGTACAAAAGAAAATAGAAAGTTTTGAGAATAAAGTATTTGTGTGTATTATTATTCCAACTAAAGGCAAACTTTGCCGATTTGGCGAATGTCATGTCAACTTTTAGTGGAAAGAAACTTATTGGACTCACAGATACAACGGTCCAACACATTTATCCAATGTGTCAAAAATACAGAGGTTATGGCGCCAGTTATTGGCATCACTTTAATCATTGATTAAATTTACAATTTGTACTTATGGAGATGATTAGAGTTTTCAATATGATCTCCAGATTCAGAACTTATCGCTCGACATCCTCTTTTCCATGATTGCAGTACTTCAAGGGCTTTTTCTGAGGTTCCCTTATTCCACTCTTCGTTTAGTACTTTCCACAGGCCTCCAATCGTCGTCGCCTTCCATTTGAAAAGTCTCTGCTTTAAATATACGAAACCAAAAAAGTCCATTGGACTCGCATCAGGGGACTTTACAGGGATCTCGGACTTGTCGATGATGGTGATACCGGTTTTTTATTTAATTTCCTTGGCGTACTAAGCAGTTTTCAGCGTAGTGTGGGATGCAGTGACGTCATGATGTACGAAGACCTTCGACGTGCCTTCACCATACATCCTGGGGATGTGATTCTCCACCAAAGACCTTAGTACCATCACGATATAGTACTGAGCATTGATCTTTACTTTTGGAGGAACTCAGATCAATGGAAGGACGCCACGACCGCTAAGTGCACCGACCACCATAATTTTTTCGCTGAGCTTTTCGTGCTTTTCACTCACTGATTTCTCCACCTCCGCTTTCGTTCTATCGTAGCAAATTTTCCTCGTGCCATTGCTGTAGTATAAAAAAAGGAGTTCCCCATCCAGTGATACAACAAATTCGCAGTTTCCTCCCTCCCAATGACCCTCATATTGCCTCCGGAAATTTGACTTCCGGTTTTGTCTGTGGTAATCTTTGATCACATGGACCTCGGGTTTCTTCCACACTTTTTCCCCAAATCTTTTCTCATGACACGTCGAACAGGTAGCACTAACACTTCAGTCAACTTTGACATCTCCAAGAGTGAAGCAGGACTTTGTTTCGATGCTAAACGATCGACCTTCTGGATCAGTGCTGTTGGTCGCTTCTTCTTTGGCATCGTTCTCGGTGGCGTAGTTCTTTCATCACCCCGGGTGGCACGGCTTTTTCCATCCTGGCGAATCACTATGCGTATTGTCCGCTTGGAAACATTGATTCCCCGCTTTTTAACCGAAAAATGATTGAATTTCGGGAGATGTTATGCTTGGAAACGTCCAATATGATCTTCTCCACTTCCGGTGCAATTTTTGGAGGCATGGTGCAAAATAAAGAGGACAGCGAAAGTGTAGATAAAAGTTACAAGCTTACTCTATTCATTACATTTTTTAGTTTTAGCCAAAAGCACACAGCAGAAATTATTTTGTATGGATAAGTGATGCCAATAGCTGGCGCCAGACCCTCTGTATTAATTTGTGCCAAAACAAATAATATAAAATGTACAAACATCTTCCGCAAAAAATGTAATCCCGAGTTTAATACTTTTCAAAACTTTACACTACAGATAACCTCTTGTCAACCGATTCTGTGTTGTCACATTTTTAACTAATGTAGAGATGTAACTAATGTAATGGATTTATTCCAGCCAATTTACAGCTTCAACTCAATTCAATTATTAGGTGTCACAACCCAAAAATGACACAAGACCTTTACATATTCACAATTAATACGACAAATTTGTAAAGGTTTGGCGTCATTTTTGAGTTGTGAACCTATTATTTTTGTTGCATTTTGTGCATGAAAATATTGAGACTATAACTTTTACGGATGTATGATCTATATTAATTACGGTCGTATACAAAAAGCCGGAAATCCAAAAAGCCGGAGGTCCAAAAAGCCGGAAATCCAAAAAGCCGGAATTCCAAAAATCCGGAAGTCCAAAAAGCCGGAATCCAAAAAGCCGGAGTTCAAAAAGCCGGAATTCCAAAAATCCAGAAGTCCAAAAAGCCGGAATCCAAAAAGCCGGAGTCCAAAAAGCCGGAATCCAAAAAGCCGGAGTCCAAAAAGCAGAAATCCAAGAAGTCCTACTCAATGTTATTCATTAGATTTTGAAGAGACATATTGAGCCATGTGGTTTGTTGAGATGAATCCCAGTAAACTAATACCGCAGCAGAGGGAAACTCTTCACTAAGGGCCACATTTAGAGGCGAAATTAGTAGTGCTTCCAGAAAAATTAAACTCTACAGGCAGCTCTATCCACCACAGAGAGATTCAAATGATTTGTTATTATCTTCCAAGAGTCCTTAAATGCTCTTTAGGAAGATACTGAGATAACGATGTCTGTCGGTACGTGGACAATACTCCTCCGAAACGGCTTGACCGGTTGGCACCAAAATTGGTATACAGACACTAGAGATCTAATGGACCCCGCAGCGCGACTTTCAGCTCAAACGGCTAACAGCAACCGTTAAAAACCGTTACGATTTCAAATTTGTTAAATAACAACACGTCCAACGACACATCATTCGACTCGTCTAATTGTAAGAACACAACACATAGATCTGGAGCAAGTCTGCCGCTGACGGTTACCGTTTAGCCGTAACATTTTTTTCAAAAATCGTCTTTGTCGCCCTTGTGCACGGTGGTTCGGTCCCATTGTAAGAGCGGACATATTCCTGTTTTTTTCCTTGTACTTAGCATGAAATTTCTCTATATAATGGACCTTTAATTTTAGTGTAAGCCATGCAGTTAACTAACCACACTGACCCCTGACCTTTTTTTAAAACACGTGACCTGTGACATATTTTTTGTAAACTATTGATGCCATCGGAATCAGCAGTTTTATCTGCATCCGACATGGTATTTTTGAGAAAAATGATTTGAAATTTTCGAAATATTGCACCAAAACCCAATAAGGGATTAACGGTGAATACTTGGGTTTTGGTGCAATATTTCGAAAATTTCAAACTCATTTTTCTCAAAAATACCATGTCGGATGCAGATAAACCTCTTTGCATCTGGTAGAATAGGGTTTCAGGATTCTAACAAGCATTTACATAAGTGCAGTATCCGCAGTATTTTCGAAATATTCGATTTCGAATTTTGAAAAAATTGGGCTTTTTTCAGCTTCAATCGTCATTTTCTCTGGTCACATTTGACCTAACGACCTGAAACTTGGTACGTATGGATGATTTTTCATGCTGATTCCGATGGCATCAATAGTTTACAAAAAATATGTCACAGGTCACGTGTTTTAAAAAAGGTCAAGGGTCAGGGGTCAGTGTGGTTAGTTAACTGCATGGCTTGCACTAAAATTAAAGGTCCATTATATAGAGAAATTTCATGCTAAGTACAAGGAAAAAAACAGGAATATGTCCGCTCTTACAATGGGACCGAACCACCGTGTTGTGGCGTCGTAGTCATCCAACTCACGGCATGACATACCTAAATACACGGGATCTCACTGATGTCTCTTTTACATTATGAATTTTGTTTTGGTGCACAAATGTCTCAATCGTCTCACGGTGCCCCCACATCAATTCATAAAGAGAGAGGAAGACTCTCGGAAGATTCATAAATTGCATTTGCAATCTCGTTTTTTCAGTATATATTTCAATGCGGAGGTTTATTTTTACAGGAACGCAATGACGATGGGTATGGGTGGATATTATCACTTCCTGGACTTTGGGTACACCAGGAAAATATTTTCAGAGTTCTTTAAAAATTGTCGATTCATACAAAATTTAGTCGACAGTTTAACGTAGAAATTAAAATTGATGTTCACCTCGCTCGTCATCAACGGTTATGTACGGAATTGTTTTAAATCCCTTGAGTATTATTTTTTGTACCAGCGTTTAAATTAGTCGGCAAGTTTTGAAACCACACTCCAGCATTTGTGTGGGTCTTAAATGTTTTGGGAGTCATGGAAACCTTATATCTTAAATACAAAGACAGTTATGCCAAACCGCATGCACGAATTCAAACATGCTTTAAGAGAGAGTACTGAAAATTATGACCAATGCGATCTTTGAGAGAAAGGCATTTATTATTCCAAACTCGAATAAACATATAATGCAATGATAGACGAGCCCGGTGAAAAGCGTTGTAGAATCTTGATCCATGATCCTCAGAGAGTACTCGATCCGGTCATGGATCCGATCCGGATTTATATTATAAATAATAAATATATATGTATTACATTAATATTGAGCCTGCACACACGAAACCCTTGCAAAATGTGAGAATTCCAATCCGTCGATTCTCGAGGTAGGTTAAAATTACACACTTTTAGAGAATTTTTAGAATTACAGAATTTTTAAGTGAACAAAAAATATACAAAATTAATTAAATGATATAAAATTATTCGGCTTCAAAATGTTGCAAGTATAATTGGTCTATTACAAACTATGGCCTTAAAGCCATGGCAAGTGGCGACAATGAACACCATGTACCATAACAACGTATTTTTTAAACAATATTGCTTCCGAATCAAGGCTTCAGCACGACTAAATTATCGTCGATGTCTCTCATCAAATAGGAAAGCTAAGAAATTGGGCTTTAAATCCAGCACACTGTCGAGGAATATGTTCATACGGAAAGCTGCCTTGGCATTTTCTACAAATTTGGTTGAAGTTGAACCAGGAAATTTTCCTCGATTATTGTCATGCATTTTGATTCAGAATGTCGGAAAGATGTTTATTTATGAAACAGTAAATTCCGTTCTGAGTATATGTACGGTATTAGGTTGAGATTTTTGTCTTTTATCTCTTTTTTGATTTTAAGAATGTTCTTACTAAAAAAGTAAAATGTAAAAGAATTCCTGACTTTGAAATGAACGGATTTTAATGAGTAATCAACATTGCGTAAAACACAGTATGAATTTAGTTGCCAATGTATTCTTGAAATCCGGATTTTTGGAACTCCGGCTTTTTGGACTCCGGCTTTTTGGATTCCGGCTTTTTGGACTTCCGGATTTTTGGAATTCCGGCTTTTTGGATTTCCGGCTTTTTGGACCTCCGGCTTTTTGGATTTCCGGCTTTTTGATCCACCCCATTAATTACAACCTGACATCCTAAACAAACCTGGAATTACCCGAGCACCTGATAGTGAGTTTAACTTCTGTACCCACGCATTTTACATATTGTCGTTTGACATGTCCGCGAACACAGGTATCCAGAGGTTCTGAAACGTCGGTTTAGTTTTACCCACGCTAATGTGTGCCACATTAAGCTTCTACTGAAAAACTTTACGACCATCAGGAACCCCTGTTGCGTTCATGTGAAATAGACTTGCAGCGATTTGGAAACTTGGAATATCGTTAACTGTTTTCAATAACAGCGAATCCAAATATTCAAAATTGGCTTCTTGATAATATTGGTTTATTGAATTGTTATAATTCATGGTTTATGATTAAACACTTATTTCTCCGTTTTGTGAGTAATGGTTTGGATATTATCGTGGCTCTAAAAAGGCAAACTAAAGCGTGTAAAATTTAGTTCAAAATCGCAAAAAATAATTTGAACCTTTTGTCAATATTTAATACTCTTGTGATATCGTTAAATCAAACAATTCTACATTTAACCGCTTAGGTGAAGATATGATCTTGTCCAAGTGAATGACATTTAGTTAGTTAACTTTTGAAACCATTTTGACCTTTGCAATATGACATAAAGGAAAAACCTGCTTTACTATGTATTTGAAATATGAGTTTGTGATTGCCAGATGGCGTTGGATTTACACATTCAAAAAAGCTAACCTCCCTAATTTTAACTTGTCACATTTTGTCACGTTACAACTAAATAAGCGATTGTTTCAATAAAAAAGAATTAATTGATATCGTAAAATGAGAACAATTGCAATTTATGTGCAACACAATATGTCAAAATTCAATGTTTTTCTTGATAATACAGCGCAGTGCGTCGGCCGATGGCGAAAATTTAGTTTGTAAATCTATTTTTCGACACAGACTTACCTTTATCCAAAAGTAGAAAAACGAATTCATCCCGTTACATCTAACATGCGCAGCTGGTGTAGCTTTACTTAAAGAATAACCAGTTTACCATCCTTTCATTTTAACAAACTCCATGAACTAGTGTAGTCTAGGAGCTTTGTACTTTTTAGACTACAGAACTGACGAATTATAACTTAACGTTTACGTTTCTCGTGTAAAATCAAGAAACTGTAACTGTAGAAATCGTGCGATTTAAATTATTCATTCGTTAAAAAAATACAGATATCTTGTTTCTGATGTATAGTCTGGAGGACCAAAATTGCTCATTTGTACAAAAAGCCTTCGCAAATTAATTTACTATTGCCATTGTTATAATAATATATAGTGGGTGATTGTAATTGTATTTTTTAAATGACGTTATCACATCAGAATGCATCATGAACCCGTAATTCAAGTGGTTACCAGTTATATGCAGTATCAGCTTGCGTATGAGCATATATATACATACTTAAAGATTTGAATGTATTTTCTGTTTACGCTTTGGGATCTCTGTGAAGAAAAGACACTTATAGTTAACGTTTGGTGCACTATGGAGTCGACCACCATGAAACTCCATGCAAGTAATCATATATCTGTACAGGTTACAATGGTTGTACTGGTCGACTGTTAGAGTTGTGTTCTGTTGTCGTTCCAAAGTTAAGTGCACAAACGACAAATGCATTTTTCGAAAGATATAAGCCAACCCAAAACCTTGTATTACCGTATCACGGGGCAGTATAGTGTTGGCAGCATTCAAGATGCCAGCGTCATCTTGCTGAATAGTTCAGGTGCCATGATTTACCGGACCTGCAGAAAGTTGCGAAGTAAGAAAGTGTATGCTAGTATTTTGGAAGGAAACATGCATTTTAAGGTATAGCTTTTGGTAAAAAATATTTATGGCACTTTCAAAGTCCCGGCCTTGCCTAAATAAAATACTAGGAACGTAATAGAATAAACCATACATTATATAATTGCAAATATTGACATTTATAAGGGAATTGGGTTCCAAATTTCTGACAATGTTGACTGAATGGGGCGTTTTCCAAAAATGTATACATATTCCAAATGAAATGGAATTAGACAAGATTGGATAGGTTTATGTAAAGCCACGGATGAGCAATTCAATGTATTGAATTCAGCTAATTATTTTTTCGTGCGTGTTCTTATTTTCAACATACTAAAAACCAGCAAGAGTATAGGATTCTAATTAGCAGCAAATAAAAGTGACTTGCTATAAATTATAAAAATTAAATAAAAATATTTATATTTACGAAATCAAGCAGCACAGTCTACTCCATAAGTTATAAATTAAAGCCCAATTACGTTTCTATTTCTTCTAACAAAATGCTACAAAACATGTACTAACTTGTAAAGTCTCATGTTGTGATCTTCTTTTCTTATTAACTTTCCTTTCAGTTTTTCAAAAATGCGAATAAAAACATTCCGTTAAATTATTTAACTTAAATAAGCCCAGCCAGCTTGTAGCAGTGCGTTGAAAGATCATATTAGTAATATTTATGAATTTTAATGTTTAAGGTTGAGAATAATTATTTGTCAATGATGTTGCTTGCATGACCCGTTGAAGTTTTGGTTTCACAAGCGCAAGTGCATGTTGTAATCACAAAATAACTTAATCAACACAAAATAAGAAAAAAGTATTTACAAGATTTCACGTCGGTTCGTTAATAACTCTACATCTTGTTCTTTATTGTTCCTAACAGTTATGTCTGGCTGCGTAATTTGGGGGTTCAGATTTTAGACTTGACAATTTTGAGGTATTAGAATTAAAAATGCCTGTCTGCCAGAAGCAAACCTCCCGTAGGCAAAAGTAATTGCCGTTAAAATTCCTCTGGTGGAAGGAATCTAAAATCAGTATTGTTGTAACCCGTGATCACACAGCAAATTGCTTGTCATGTATGACATTCCTCTGCCAAGACTGTTTGAAGCCACAGTCCAGTTGTTTCTAGATTTTGCTACGGAGCATTGATTGATTAGATTAGAGTGATACCAGCTAATTAGAACAATAGTGGTCATTTTTTTAATCAAATTTATGTTGTCTTTTCGCTTACACAATACGAGAATTGGGTTTGCTTACCACCTGTATCCAATGGATACTATCCATTATATAATGCCAACAAATAAATATTACAAATTCACAGATTGCACCACGATGAAATATTTCGACGACAAACTTGATGAATCATGGGAAGTCGGCTGATTAATGTGAAAGCTCATCTCAGATGAGTCATCTGCCTCAAAACCGGATTACGAGTTATATAATCCTAAGGAACGCTGTAATTCAAGTGAAACAAAATATAAATAATTTTTTCATATTTTCTGCTTAATGAAAATTTATTGTACGAATTCTTGAAAAAAATTATTTGTTAAATCGTTTTTGTTATTCCTAATTACTAAATATCCGTACTGAAAGGAAAGCATCAAAAGAGAAAAAATATCTACTAAACGATGTTCAAACCAAACGAGAATTGTCTAGTTACAAACAGAGATACTAGTAGTCATTGAAATGTAGAACTAATGAACGTTATTTGAATAGTATGGAAAGATAAGTGACGACGACATTAAGACTTAAGTAAATACCATATGTATTATTAATTGATTGTATAATTCCTCAAATATATTTTCATTGATACGACAGAAGCACTTTACTAAATTATTAGTAATCTTATTAATTTTTACCTAAATAAATTGAAGCAAAACCTAAAATCTTTGTGTTGGGCACACGAAATGCAAATATTTATTAATGAATAAACTTTTGTATAAATTATAAATTTCATACATCAGTAATTGGACAAATGAAATGGGGCATGAACTACCGGTGGATAGTTACTTCAAAAATTGTTAAATCCTGAATGAATAGCCGTTTTAACAAAGTTCAAAACATTGTGAAAAATGAATAGGTCAACCACCACTATTGCAAAGTATGGTACTCAAAGCTTTTCCATTTAGAGCAGTTGTGTAACTAGTCGATATATATGTACAGTGTCATCGTGTTAGTTCTCGCGAACAGTTTATTTACCTATTGCACTTGTGAAACACCCATTTTACCTGAATCTAACATTAGACTCTATATCTGTTTATAAAAGATATTCTTTGATAACTTTTACAAATTGACTGTATTTACCATTCAAATTGAAAAATGCATCTATCTCAACACTTCTTGAGGGATAAATGGTGTAAATGAACAACATAGTTCAGCCGTGATCCCTTTTTGACACTACCATTACCGATGATCTTGAAGTTACAATATTTGGACGGGATCTATCGAAAAACTACCATAAGCCAAGTTTCGGCCTGTTATGTACGATGCTTTGGTGGGTTGGAGCAGGTTTTAAATCCTTCGTAGCCGATCACTATGAAAGGGTTAGCGATAGATTCAGAAGATTATTTTCCTCTTACATCAACGTGTATGTATCTGACGCACTGCAAAAAAAACATCAAACGGAGCGAAAATCACCGCTTTCAACATCAATCGATCAATTCAAAATTATAGAGGTTGCTGCATTGTATTTTAGTTTTGATGTTCATTATCCAAGATGAACAGAGAAATAAAGACGGGTAAACCATAATTAATTTTTACTCTGCGGACGACAACATGATGTGCCGAAAATATGTGATTAGGATTGTGCTCGTTTCAAATTATCGCAGTAATTCTTCCCTTCTTTACTTGAGTTTACATATCAGTTATTGATCAATATCATTTTTGCATGCGTTTTTAATCATGAATGTCAGTAATTATACGTGTTATTCCACATAAAAAAAAGTTGATCTTACTGCGTAATTGCTTATCTTTCAGTATTGGCGAAGAAGGTAACAGCGGTTTTATTATTAGAAGGAAGAAGTATTATAGAAGGTAACATTATTATTAAAATATCTTTTCCAACGGCTGTTGAAATCAATCACTTTAGTGATACTTTGTCGTAATTGCTAATTTTGAAAAAATACGTAGATCTGTTTTTTGTTGATATCTTGACGTCAAATTGTAATTATCGTCATTTGTTCTTCATTTATAAACTATGCAGGTGTTTGAAGACAGTCTTTTTGTGCCGAATTGAGATAGTGGGTAGAGTTAATTGGATTAAGGTATGTACCAAAAATTTCAATTGAGAACAACGGTTTGTGAAGTTGATGCCCCCATATACTCTACCTGATCTCCCCACTTGATGGGGAAATGTGCTACCCATGTGCCAACCATTCGATGGGGCAATGTGAGAATTTACAGTTTTTCGGTTGAAATGTGATAAAGTAAGCAAAGTGCAGTCTAGACACTCCATTTGCCATAACTATGGAAAAAAGATTTTTGAAATATCTTTAATATTCTTAGCGGGAGAGCCGGCACCGTTTGAACAATTTTATCAAATGTGTTGACCACGTATATAAAAACATTGTGACTGCTAATTTAGTCAGTGAGTTGATGATATGGTATGCTACTAAAATATGCTACGAACCAACTGATTCGATGAGTCCGTGATGGAGCGTTCCGGTTTGATAAATACCTGCTCATATTACCCCCTTGTATGATTTTTTTACACGGTATCCTATGTCTACAATTCCTACGTTTTTCAGGAAAATTCAAATATAGAGTCTGTTTTTTAATTATTAATGGTCGGTTCTTCTGCTAGTAGATATGCCGCGGAATTCCTTTTTAATATATACATGTATGTGAAGCTATTTAAATTGGTTGCCCGGTTAAGTAAGAAATGTATTTTAAAACTGAAAAAAACATTGATTCTGTTGTACGATTGCTTTCATTTAATTAACATTTAATTTCGGAACAACTACATGTGTTTCTGTAATTACATATACTTTCTTAATGATACTCATATATTTCACCTGACAGTTTTTATTACGAAATTTTCTTCTCCACATCTGGTGAGGACGCTAAAGTACTGAATTGTAGTAAATTTTAGGTTACATTGTTGGCGTAGTTTCTAAAGCAAACGTGCTAGGTTTAATAGTTACAATAATTCAATCACAACATGTATGGGACAAAAATATATACAAACTTTATTTTGTGTCCCATAAAATCGACAAATGTCCCAAAACGTACAATTCATTTTGAACTGCAATAAGTCAATGATCTCTTGTGTTTCTCTCCACACCTGTACTTCTTTTCTGTATACGAAAGTCGAAACACCTTATTCATATCGTCATCGAAAATATTCAACAAATTGAAACTTCATATTGAAAGTTTCGTTTAAAGTTTGTTGTCCGGAAATGAATTAACATTAAATCGAATGGAGTTTGACGTCGTCCAGCGCACATACGAGCACGGGGGGAAACGGAATTGCTACAGATGCTCGCATCCCTTTGCTACTAAGGCTTCTATGCTGTAAATTGCTTCGTTGACGTTACATGGAACTTAGAACGTGGAAATGAAAGTATCAAAGGTCAAGGTACAGTCGCAACTATCCTAAATGCCTACTTTGTCGTTTTCTAAAATGTTTTGCTCAAGTAAATGAGAGATTCACTCATCACTGAGAGTTACAAAACGTGGTATTAGACTAAGTGAGTATACGTGTCAAATGAATTGTTCTGGTATATGAGCGACCCAGCGGATATTTGCAACTAGATAGATTGCGCGTTAGAGTTCTATATTACGAAACATGGAGTTTTGAAAACATTACCTCACTGTAGCTTTGATGGTATATTATTTTCATCGAATATTTTCCAATGATTTTAATGTCCATTTGATTTCAATGTGGAGCAGTGTCTTAAAATTATTCATTTGATTGTGTTTACATTTAAATGCAAAATTATGCAAAGGTATTTAATCCTATAATCACGTAAGGAGTGCATAAAAATGGAGTCAGAAGTAAAATATACAATTAAATGTGTTAATTGCGCTACCGCAAGTTAGTAGCAGCAGTTCGCGAGGGAAAACGTTACGAAGGCGGACGGGTAACAATGAAAGCTACTGCAATTATTACGCATATACATATATACAATGTCTACAACAGTTTTTGTCTCTTCATTTTCTTCCGAATGCGAGAAGACATTTCTGAGTGTCCTTTGTTCAAAGTCGTTTTACTTCAGAAAAGTGTTGATCTAATTATTACAACGTTGACGATATTAAAATGAATACTTACATAACCGAGGTCCTAACGGTCTGTAATTAAACATTTGTACTTGTTATTAAGCATTAGGTTGATTAAAATAGCATATATTCCTGATTCACGAAAGAGAATTTGTCGCTGTTTAATTTTAGTGACGTGATCAATGATCACTGATCATGTATCCTCTCTCAAGGAATTTGATACTTTCACAAGAACTTTTCACAAGAATTTATGATGCCCCAACGTTGTTTATCACTATTTACAGCTCTAATTGTCACTGATATGATGGATTCAATATTGGATGGAGAGTACGTTACGAAGCTTGCAAAACATGTGCCAAAATTATTGTAAATATTTGAGTTACTTTCTAAGGTCTTAATTTATATTTGATTCTTACTTAACGCATACCTAAAGTTTACTTTATTTATACGTATGTTACCCTTGTGAGTTTCGTTGGTGTATGTAGTTGCGTAATGATTACCTTGCATTGCTTGATGAACATCCGTTAGCTACTATAATTAAATTCTGACTGTTAAATTACTTTGATAAAATGCCAAATACTTCTAGATTCCGCTGGTTTTCCAATTTGAATGTCCGGGACTGTAAACCAGTTTTCAGAATAGCCTATCGGCAACCTTTATTTGTTTGTAACAACTCATATATGCAGTAATTATGAAGATAAAATGGTGACGCATTAAAGGTGCGCCGTAAATCACATTTACAACATGATCAAGTTGAACTTATGTTAAACAGATGACATGAGCGAAGACTATCTATATGACCTAGTATTCCTGGAAAAGGAAGGCTTTGCAACTTTTTGTCCACATTTTGCGCATAATTGGTACATGGAAGCAGGTCACTAAATAGTACCCAAATCGCGAAAGAACAGCCTTTAAACATTGATAAATAAAAAAATAAGGGCATTTTTTCAGAAATCGTTTGTGTGCTCTGTAGCCCACAAAGCTTGACCTAGAAATCCCAAATTTGCCACAATTGTGTAAAACACAATTCCCCAGAATGCGATTTTTGCGTTTTTCAGAAAAGGTAAATACGTAAAAAGTTTTGGCGGGAAAACTATTTAATTCAAAAACGGTATATGATTTTGTATATCCGACAACGGGACCATAATTAGTAGCTAAAACTACGTTTTGTACGTTATTTACAATAATACTAAACACAGTAATTTGCCTAGAATTTGAAATTAAATGAAAAAATTCGGTCACAGAACACAATTTTGACACCAAAGTATAACATAACTGCTCAGGATTCTAAGATATTGTAGGACTTTGGTGTCAAAATTGTGTTCTGTGACCAAATTTTTTTATTTAATTTCAAATTCTAGGCAAATTACTGTGTTTAGTATTATTGTAAATAACGTACAAAACGTAGTTTTAGCTACTAATTATGGTCCCGTTGTCGGATATACAAAATCATATACCGTTTTTGAATTAAATAGTTTTCCCGCCAAAACTTTTTATGTATTTATCTTTTCTGAAAAACTCAAAAATCGCATTCTGGGGAATGGTGTTTTACACCACTGTGCAAAATTTGGGGTTTCTAGGTCAAGTTTTGTAGGCTACAGAGCGCACAAACGATTTCTGAAAAAATGCCCTTATTTTTTGATTTATCAATGTTTTAGGGCTGCTCTTTGGCGATTTGGGTACTATTTAGTGACCTGCTTCCATGTACCAATTATGCGCAAAATGTGGAAAAAAAGTTGCAAAGCCTTCCGTTTCCAGGAATAGTAGGTCATATGTAAATAGGTCGCTAAATCTAAAGTTTATTAAAGGCTAATTTATATCCATAAAGGGTAAACGAACACAAAAAGTAGTGTCTCGGTTACCATGATGAGATGATGCATAAATAATTTTTCCGGATTGTCAGGTTGACTACCTGTTATAGCTTATAACCAACATTTGGTTGTACCACAATACAGTTTTGAAATACATCGGTATTGGAAAAATGAGAACCGCTGTTGTTGTTACCATGCATCTAATAGAATTTTATATTTTAATTCTTTTTGATAGAGTGATAGCATTACATCATTCCTTTTTGCATTACTATCAATAATCAAAATACACGTAACTTCGTCGCAGGAAGCTCTATAACCTGTGCTAAGATATGAAATTATGCTTTGTATAAATGCATGTTACGACGCTAGCATAACACATTTTGTTGTAGGGTTAACAAAGAACGAATAGTGTAGGAAAACCAGCTTGAGGAAGTTAGTTGTCAAATTAAATCAGTACTGCACAATGTTCATTGGTAATGATAATGATGGCACATTATCTGGAGTTTCGTAATAGGACATTTTTTGCTTCAACGGAGATTTTTTCAGTTCTTCTGCGCTCTCGATATTAGGTTGGTTTAGGGAAAAAGAAGTTAAAAACTGGTAAAAGGATATCTAACTGCTAACTACGTATGCAATACCTGATTGTCGTTCTACTTTCCTCCAGTGGCGGCGTTATTTGTTTCCGTGCAGGTTTGTCCTGGCTTTCTCCAACATATCTAAGGATTTTAAAATAAATTACCAAGACGAATGAACTACAATCAAGTTTTAAAAGTTAGTATTATTGATAACTTGACGTCGTAATATATATTTATGGTTTAGAGGTTGCTTTGTTAATAGTAGGTGACTTACTAACATATGTAACATTGTTGATGTAAGTGAATTATACCAGACAGATAGAAAATATCGATACTTTAAATGGGTATCGGAGTAATTTCTGGTTTAAAAATAGTTGAAAATATTATATGAAGTCAATTATCGCCTCTGGTGATAAAGAAATAATATAGTGTATTTTGCCTGTCACAGAAGTTCCAACAGGGCAAACTATGCTTCCAGCCACGTAATAGCTTAACGCTGACCGTTTAACAACTGGAAGCCTTCATAAGTGTCCAAAACATGACCATATGAAGAACAGCTCGAAACGTAAATATAATGACGTACGTGCTTGATGGAATAACTTTCCATCCCAAGACTACTACCACTTGTGTCACCACACAAATCGCAAATCCGGACAACATGCTAAATCCTCCTAAAAATCGTACCAAGTAGTCCCACGTTCGACGGACAATGTACAGTTGTACATAAAGTAGCATGATTCCTTGCTTGGAGCCATATCTCTTATTTGAGCTAGGCACCGTATACAAAGCGTGAAGGCAGTGAGCAAAATTGTGACAAAGATGCTCAGACTTCTACATGCTTCCAGTGCGCACCAGACGCATAATGTAAACCGAATGATTGTTGCGGCGTTTAGTGCCAAGTTAGAGATCCTTCATCTAAATGGAAGATACAGAATATCCATATTGAAGAATGTCCGGTAGTAAAGCAAAAAGGAATGTAGATATGACGAGAATACGCAGAGATACTCCTAGTGTAATAGCTGCCTGCCTTTTATTTCCTTTCCGATGATTCGTGCTGTTCGACACCTCTGAAAAGCAGAGACTAGTAAAATTGATTACAAGTAGCATGTGGACCAATGAGCAATCTAAATCCCAACGTCGCTTACCTTTCCAATGTATCGCGAAAGCGTGAGCTGTTTTCCGATTGACATTTCTCCTCAAGGATTTGTCGGACCACAGTAATCTATTAAAGTACAACATGAGTACACTTTTCCCAATTGTGCACATGATAATATTGAATGAAGAATGATGCATCAGATTTGAAGTTGGTGCAACAACGCGATGAAATTTTCAGTTTTTGAACTTTGACCACATATTTGTCAGTGAGTGGTTCTCAATTATGCCTAACGATACCCCTAATGCACGTCTCCATCTTTTGGACTTCAAGACGACATCTTGCTCGTCTTCCTACATTTTGAAACTAAAACGTTTTAGGAATCACAAAAACAAACAATTCGTATTAAGTACACATACACGTTTCAGGAGGATTCGAAGAGCAAAATGTTTTTGAAATATTGATTTGCATACATATATACATGCACAGTGATATCATATTGTTAGTCGCCTCCAGTTACACATTTTTGCCGGTCAGATACAACTGTATCATTTCTATTAATAAGCAGTTTGCAAATTGTTACCAGAGATTGACATGACAACGAACATCATTAATTTTGGCTTGTTGATCTTATATCCTTAGCAGACCGCGGACCGGACAAACCTGAAAATGTACAGCTCGGTTTTATTCTATTTATCTTGAGTACTCATCAAATAGTGGTGACTAGTTCAAAACCAGAAATACAAGTATTTAGTTTCAATATAATCATATACATATTGCAGAGCTGTACAACTACTAATACGTTACTGGTCATGTTACAATTCTTGTTGACTAGTTTAAGGCATAGCGTTGTGTGCGATTTTGACCATTATAGCGGCGTTTCAATCGGTTAGGACGAAATTTTAAAAGTTGAAGATGCTGAAGCTAGGCAAATTTAATTTAAGTGCGTTCTTGCTACGTCAATAAATAACACTTATATTGTAATTGGCATTTCTGAAATTGTTCTTCAGAATCCCGAAACAAATGCACTGTTCAAAGTTTATATTTATCAACGTCATAAGATATAAACGTAAACTAACTGACAATTTTACTTGAATTCGTTTGCCTTAGAAATGCTATTTAAATTTCGGGAAAGAAAAAAGGTTTCAGTGGGTCTAGTGTTCTTGCTGTTGGATCGATTGAGATTCGATGCAGCTCCACCAAGTGCTATTATAGTCTCCGCACAAAGCCGACAAGGTTGTATCGATTTCCTGTATTACAAATTGAGTTCCAGGGGGTGGAACCTTTGAAGAGTCCTACAGGTATGTTCACTCGGTCCATGACATGTAACGCTAATGTAATAACCTATCAGATTTTTATTACGAAATTTAGTTTCCGAAATCTGAAGCTCATCTGCCAGTGATAATAGCCTCAATTCCAATATCGCTTTGCGTATAGATGGAGAGAGCTCGGAAAAAGTGGAAATCCTCCATGAAATGCGAACTTGTCAAAAACTACCGTATCTACCTATCGTCTGCACTACTCGCGTATACTTGGATACAACACTTTGAATGCTAATATGGTAATTTATACGACACTTTTTACGAAAATCATTTGCATATCTCAAAATTACACATTGCTTTACATATGCAATTATCGCAATATGTTGGCTTTGAAAGTTGCAGAATCTATCTATAAAAATTAGTAGTAGATTAGGATATACGAGCGTAATCAACCTCACTTTCTAAAAAACAGGCTCAGCTTGAACAAGGAATGAGTATAAACTAATTTACTAAACTAATTTACCATTTATCTGGACACAAACCGCCATAGTAGGCCTTGTAATGTGTACGAAATATCAATAAAGATGAAATAAAGCCATTAAGTTTATGTGTACTAGCAAAAGAAAAAGGACAAAGGTAAATATTGACAGTGAATACGACATTATCACAATTTAAGGTTGTTCCTATTTTGATTTTTATTGGAGTTTTGGTACCTGAATGAATGGTAGAAATTGATGGATCAATTTTTCCCTGAATCGCAAAAATTCGAAATGTCATTGCAGAATATTGATTGTATTGACGAATCAGAGGAATAAAAAGTTAAGTTGGACGTCGTAAATTAAAATAACGTGTTTGTTGGATTAGTGATGTTCTTAGGTGTTTGAATAGGATCGCGACTATTAGGAGATTTATAGCGTAAGTAAAAACCGTGAATAAGTGAGGTATCTATAAAATCTTGTTTGAACGGTCGAACAAAATGGATGCTTTGTGAGTGTAAAGTATGACCATTGACAAATTAATCAGGTACGGATTCAGTTACTATATGAATGAACATAGAAGTGTACCGTTCACTATACTTGAAACTTTGGATTTTTTGTCACATTCGTTGTTGAGTACTGTATCGCTGCAAATTATTGATTGAAAACTTAAGGGCAAAAAGTCAGTTAACGACTTTTAGTAGGGAAAGAATAGGGAATTTTAATCTCCTGACATTTTGTCTTTCAATTTTGGTCTGGAAATCCAAAAGTCATAAATATATTTTTACGAGGGTTCCAGTAATCGATGTCCAATATTTTAATTATTCGACCACAAAAATTCATGTCTCTTGTGCCATCCCCTAATTTTTAAGAATTTATTTAATATTGCTGTTTAGCATGGGCCTAATTTAAGCTTCCTTTGACATATGGTCTTTAGCGTAGCTCGCGCTTTCAGTAGCCCAGAATGGGAAACGTGTCGTTAAAATAACGTCGCGGTATACCGTTTAAACCTAAAAAATGGCGATAGGAAAAATTCAATAAGTCATCTTCCACACCCTCTCTCAGTATAGTTTAGATTAATTTTCAACTTATGTTGGAAACGTGCTCTTTCAATACCGCAAGCTTGTCACAGCACCTGGTATGTTAACTCTTTTAGATGGATATCTGTAAAGAAATCGTGACATTATAGAACGTCGATCTTTCAGTTAGCGGGTCAATGGTGATTTAAATGTCTTTTAAGTTAGTGCAACTGAATTTTGACAGAATTGGTGTCGGTAAATAACTACGAATATTATTTAATTCAAGTTGCTCAATGAATCCGTCAACTTCATTTGCGACAAATAATAGACAGTTGCACAAATAAAATGCCAGTTCATATTCTTTTCTAGAGAATGCGCAGTTTTTGTAACTCCTTGATCATGTTTCGGTCACTTTCTCATAAATCATAACAATATGTCTTATCGTACATGAACATAAAAATAGGGAAATTAATGCAAAACAAAGGAGGCATCATTGAGTTTGGAGACAGTTTATTAAACAAATATGCATTTTTCAAATTTGATACTTTAGAGGTGAAGCAAGTACATAAACGGAAAATAAACCGATACATCGGACCTCAAATGTGTAAACCTATACGTGTTAGGTAGGACGATGCTTCGTTGGATTGGTTATGGAACTTTGAGATTAGGTTATTAAATAAATATAACTAATATATACAGTAACAAGTATTCAAATTAACTGCGGATCGAAGGGATTCATCTGATTGGATCAGGTCGTTTTGGTACAGTAACTAATCGGCTGTTGTGGTTATAAAGTTATTAAAATTGTTATATTGTGGTCACACTTTTAACATTTCTAAAAAAATATGTTGGAATGATTTCGAAAAGTGCAACTCTATTTTCTAGAAACTTTTGTTTTTAAATACCTTACGTATCACTCATGGTATAACATAAACAAAATATTTGAGCTTGGACGCCATTAAAAAACATAATTCCCATGATAAAGTCACTCACGAAATAGTTGTAATGCCTCCAATACTTGTCAGATTGTCTCGTGCAGAAGTTATTGAATTCAAAAGTTCGCGCTTAACAACGTATTCGTTGCTTATATACATTTTGATTTAGTTTATATGGAGCCAATAGTTCGACTGCTTTCTCCATATTACATATACGATAAACAGGGTTAACTGTTGTATTTCGTAGGTCCCATGAAAATTGAAATAGGAGCGGTGAAAACCGTAGCATATTTAATTAACGAAGATTATACTGGACTGAACATTCCAGGTTTGTAAATGCAATGAAGCAAATGCACACCGCGGCTTGTAAATGTGCTGGGCGTGAGCACTACATTCAAATTTGATGTATTGTGCATGTACTACTTCTTGTTTCTTAAATTTCCTGTCGGTGGAAAGGTTAGTATTATTTACATGGAAATGGAACATTGCATTTACGCTCCTGGAAACTTATATCATTGTTCTTATTAACATAATATGTACATTAATTAAAAAATTAGCATAATAATTTAATTTAAAAAACATTCGTAGATGCATTTAGAGCATTCCCCAAGCACTGCCGTCGCTTTGGTTGATCTGTAATTATTAATTACAACCCAAGCGAGTAATTGATGGCGTATCATTAATGAGGCAACCTTTTCGGTTTAAACGGCCATATGTATTTGTTGCGTACCAATTATGGTTGCCCACAAGTTATTCTGAAGAAGTCGTTAGTAGAAGTTTACATCAGTTTCCGAGAACGTCCTAAAAAACTTGTATTCACAAGAAGTCTAGAAAAGGTCCGGAGAGCTTTCATGAACCAGGGGGCCGGGAAATGACAAGAACACGTTTCCAAGCTGAAAACGTGTCCTGACCCTTTTCCGGACGGTTGTGTTTTTAACAAATGTGAAAGCAGTGCCAAGAAGCTGGTTTCAATGTAAAATTATTAACAACATATTATGATGACAGGGCAAGATCGCTGATTCTCAACTTTTAAAGTTTTTTAGAGTTTTACAAGTTCAAAAATCATTAATTAGATACTTCAACGCCCACAAACTTGTTCACGTTATTTCTGTCTTTATGTGTTAGCAGGTCTTTTCCATTTTGTTCTTCTAAGGTTGGTAAGACATTTGGATAAGTGTTTGCTTATTTTAAAATTGCAGAAGTTTCCACATCAAGTGATCCTATTGAAGTTACGGAAAGGCAACTGAAACATGTTGGTTACAGGATGTTCACATATATGGTATGGCATGCAATCCCAAATTGATATAAGATTTAATCCATTTACTCCACTACTACTACAATTTACTGAATTTAAGTTTATGATATATACTCTATAATGGTAGCCTTTGTTCGGCACAACATTTGTCAGTGATTAGTCGTATCATGCGCAACAAAATTATTCCACAAAATGCAATTCTGTAATATTGTATGTAATTTCGGCATACGTGCTTTAAAATACTGCTTATCTGTACGTTTTCATGGCGTGTACGAGTATAACATTGTGAAACTCTTGACTTAGTCGTTTCATGTCATACCCGCCAGCACACATTATGCCAAACAGTTTTTTATCAGTCATCAGTCATCCACTCATATATGTATATCTTCAACTAAACAATAAAAAGATTCCTTTCCGTTCTTGTCGAACCCGTGAGCATTTTGAGCTAAATATTTCAATACCCGTATTCTAAATTAGATTTAAAAATGTAAGGTACCTCCACGCGGGAGTATATAATGTCAAAAATAAATTCATATCTTTAATGATCAAATGAAAACGTGCATTTATTGCAAGTTTAACATTCACAAAGAACGAGCTCCCGCATTTGGTACGTAAGTTGCTTTAATTTGCTTTACAGATATAAATTAAGTATGAGCAACAAACTATGAAATTCTTCACTGGAACACAAGAGCGGAATCTACGTCATCAGTTTTTTCCAGCGACCCGTAGATCAGTCTAATTGTCGTCCAAAGTATTCAAAAATATGTATAAATGTATGAGATGTGATTTTTGGGATTTATATCATTTTCTTCTTGCTGAATGCACAGACAAGACGTCAATATATAAAAATCGACTCTGATTCTACTGGTAAATCTTCGCTTTATTTCTCCAACTTTGTCGCCAATAATCCTGCAACGCATCAAATTGTAGTATCGCTCATTATAAGATTAACTACATGTACCACATAATTAAAATGGAATTATATAATTTTATTGCTCAATAACCACATTCGAATTTTTAGCAGCGGATCATATACAGCCAGTCGTGCTTTCGGTGACTAAACTTAAGAAACTACCCAAGATTAAGAATGCTCTTCAGGTATGGAAATATTTAAGCATTGTTAACGGTACATAATTGCCCACTTGAAACAAATTGTCAGTTTTTCAACTTGTCGGTATGCAGTAATATTTAATAACTTATTAAAGTTGTCTTCAAGTGTGTAAAAAGTACATATATAAATACTCACATGTTGAAATACTTTAAACTTTTTCCAAAGCTGTCATGGTTGACCTCGCTTCAATAGAGATGAACTTAATTAAATCACGCATATTTATTCCGTCAATACTTAAACAGCAGAAAACTAAGGACATGGTCTGGTATCCACCTTTGGACAAAAATTTCATCAGCTGCAGCAGTAAAATTTTGCTTATCGTGTAAATCCTACATTATGATACCATCGAACAAATTATCGAGAGCGTATCACTAATGAAGTCGTTGGCAACATTTAATTAAAATCCAACAATATTTTTTGTGTTCAGGAATTTAAAAAGACCCAAGCCCCAATATTTGCACCCCAAATAATAAGTTTTAATTAATAAATGCACGAATTTGAATTAAGTCAAACAATTTGAAGAAACCACAGTCATGGAGTTGAGGAAAACGTAATGCACTAATAAATAATGCGACGAGATTGTGGATCCAGCTCTAGTAGAATAGAAGCAAAAACTACCAACAATTGAACTTGTCACAGTTGATTAAAATTTACAAGCACTGGCCGTAACAACGTTTCCCGAAATTGCACAGAAAACACATTTTTTTACGTGGAACGTTTATGGATGAAACATTGTACAAATCCGGGTTATATAAAAGTCGATTAGTAGAGTAAACCAGTTTGTAGACGAAATACAAAACGAAGGTCAATATGTCCGTATCTTTGGCGGGAACTTAAGTGTTTAAGATATACAGCTGGGGGTAATTGTTCTGCGTTACGTTAAGGATAATTTCTCAAAAATTGCTTTTGATGCTACAGAAAAATAAGAATTTTAATAATGGACATCTACATGTGCATTTGTTTGGCGTAAGTGGCGAAAACGAAACAAACAAACATTTCATACTTCGTCAAATTTTACATTAAAATAGACCACCGTATTCAATTTACTTAACAGTTTATTGTATCCAGTATTGCTACACACTGTAGAGAGTGCGCGGTTTTGAGTCGTCGATCCTGGTTGTACTTTCCATCATGAATATTGGTTGACTTGGAAGCATTGGATTCTGCTTGATGCAATCAAACACCTCAAATTAGATATACCAACCCTTTTCCGGTATCTTATACGCAGGTTGAAGGAATGGTCGAAAATGTTATATCTTGAAAGGATTTAATCTGCTGAATATTGTTTATTTAAGGTATACCTATGTATATTACGACATGATTAGCACAAGTTTCCGAACAACATACACATTTTAAGCTCTAACGTTACTTCCCTTTTTGAGATGTTGACCCTAACTAAAACCAGAAAGTCTATTTTAATGTCGAATTTGTGCTTAATTGCTGCTGAGCTTTTTACTAGACCACAAATTTATTGCATTTGTTTACCATAAATATAATTTACAGTTTGCAATTTTTAGCAAATGCTTTCGCCATTTCTTATTTACATACACATCAATTGATGTCTCAAGGATAACATACAACTATGCAGTATAACTTAAAACCACGATGAAAAAAAATCCAATAGATTCGGAGATGGGGAAATGCATTACCACTGCTAACAAACTGACCAGATGCTCTTATTTTCGATAGACATGTAACTTATCATGGAAAGTCGTCATTTACTTTAACCAAATGTGTTGGGGTATAGGTGAATTTACATTTTGCGTTTATATTGCACACTTTTTCTATTATTAATAGGAGTTCCTACCCTTACCATTTTCTTCATATTTTCCAAACATTCAGTTTCCATGAGTACAATATATAAATATGTTCTTCCCGAACCTTGAAGTTGCGTATATGACTTTGTATAAGTAACAGCCTCAACAAACCTGCTTTCTCAATTGGAGCTGCGCAATCAGTTTATGGAAACACTCTTATGAATAATTGGAAAACCAAACTCCTATCTTATTTCTTGTCATGTATGAATTGCATTTTTCGTTTGATCAACGTATATGATTTTCATACCAATAACAGAACAAAATTTGAACCTTGGTTATCCATTCGTACCTGGCAAACATTAAAAATTAAATTAAATTGTTTCAGCGTCACTACCGACATTCTAGGCATTATTTTTTTCCTCCTACCAATCAGGTCGCTTCATAGTTTGTTATAGATTGTTTATTCAGCACTACAAGCGTAAATGAAAACTAAAGGAAAAATTGGGCCCTTATTACTCCCTGAAGCTGAGTACCAGTTCCAGTTTGCACTCAATTTAACTAAATGTGTCATTCAAATTGTCGGATCTTGCGAGAGTAAAAATTAATTGAAAACTACACACAATACATACATATATGAGCTATTCTATTTGATATTCTAGATATCTATACTTTTATGCTAAAACCATCGATACCACCATCAGCTCATTCCAATCTGGTAGTTTTAAATTTCAATAATCCTATCAATTAACCAGTAACAACGCTTAAGTTAAAAATTTTTTTTTAAAGTTAAGCACGTTCTCAGTCTTTGATAAGCATGTCTCTTTTTAAATTTGAATTTAAATTTGAAAAAGTGGAATAACCAAGATTTGATAGGTCAGTGTGTAACTGTATATGTGGAGTATATGGATGTATTGGATGATCTAATTTTGGATCCACATAAACCATTTATTTCGCAAAATTTGTTTGCCTATAAGTGACGATTTAATTAATATCGAATGTCGGGAACAATGAATTTTTAACTTTGCAGAATCAGACACCGTTAAGGTCAACAGTGTGGTGGGATTACATGCCATATAGGAAAGGCCCAGATCCTACTTTTTTGTAGAGAAAATTGGATACCATATTCGGATTCCTTATTAAAAGTAGAGTAATTTTGACGTTCGAATTGATTTTTAAAAAATTGGCCAAAGGGGTAAATTGCGAAAATTAGGTTTAGTGAGGGTGTTCAAAGGATACCAGATTTTTTCGACATTTTTTGACCGATTCGGCTGAAATTTTGCATGGGGCTCCACGAAGGGACCCTTCCGACAGTTCAGTCGAGAAAAGTGGATTTTTTAAATATTTGACCTTAGTTTTTGGGGTCAAAATTCCAACGTTCTCAAAAGTGATGTTTTCGCTTGCTAATCGGTAAACTATGATATGTCGAGTATTTATTTAGAATAATATCATATCGTTAAAGGCAACACAATCAAATAAGGCCTTTTTAAAGTTTGATTTGTTACATGAAATATGAAAATGCTTAAATTAGCAATTTTATTGAATGACGCTAACGCCTGAACTGGGAAACCAAGAGAGTACAAAATATTTTATATAGCATTAGAAGTGAGTGTTCCGGGTCCAGTATTAATTAAAAACCTTTAAAATTACATGAGCACAATGACTTGTCAGACAAAGAGAAATAATTACTACTTAATTCAGGTAATTACTACATAAGTAGATAACGGACAATATTAATTCAATTTTCTGTTAATCATTCTTAAAGAATGTGTTTGGTTGCGGCTAGCTATCGCTTTTTTCAGTTAGACTTGCGTGTAAATTATAATAAACGTAATTTTTTGTACAAGGGCAGGGAAAAAGCATGCAATTTTAACGCCAATAAGAACTCAATCTAATATCAGCTGCGTTTAATAGAATTGTTAGTAATATAACCATCCTAACAAACACGGATAGTAACAAACACATAGTAACTCAGAAAGTTACTGCAAAATTCAAAGTGGCCACAGAACTTTCAGAAACGTATCTTGTCATGAATTATTGTTACTTTTCACATATTACTTGTAACATGTTCAATTTCATTTGAATCTGGTACAAGTGAAAGCATTGTTAATACGTTGTTTTCTTAGTATGTAAAGATTGATTCCAGGATGTCAAAATTAATTCTTGACTTGACATTTTAAGATATTTCATTACAACTGTATAAAGCGATAGTCAAGCAAATTCTTTGAAGGATTCATAAATTTAATTAAAAATGGTAGTATTTTTTTAATTGTTTTATTTTAGTCAATACATTACCCTTTAAAACAGAAAATTGAATTAATATTGTCCGTTATCTACTTATGTAGTAATTACCTGAATTAAGTAGTAATTATTTCTCTTTGTCTGACAAGTCATTGTGCTCATGTAATTTTAAAGGTTTTTAATTAATACTGGACCCGGAACACTCACCTCTAATGCTATATATAATATTTTGTACTCTCTTGGTTTCCCAGTTCAGGCGTTAGCGTCATTCAATAAAATTGCTAATTTAAGCATTTTCATATTTCATGTAACAAATCAAACTTTAAAAAGGCCTTATTTGATTGTGTTGCCTTTAACGATATGATATTGTTCTAAATAAATACTCGACATATCATAGTTTACCGATTAGCAAGCGAAAACATCACTTTTGAGAACGTTCAAAAATCCACTTTTCTCGACTGAACTGTCGGAAGGGTCCCTTCGTGGAGCCCCATGCAAAATTTCAGCCGAATCGGTCAAAAAATGTCGAAAAAATCTGGTATCCTTTGAACACCCTCACTAAACCTAATTTTCGCAATTTACCCCTTTGGCCAATTTTTTAAAAATCAATTCGAACGT
This sequence comes from Sinella curviseta, assembly GCA_004115045.4. Classification (NCBI taxonomy): domain Eukaryota; kingdom Metazoa; phylum Arthropoda; class Collembola; order Entomobryomorpha; family Entomobryidae; genus Sinella; species Sinella curviseta. Next base: position 17,821,570 of record CM023199.3, on the reverse strand, counting down.
CAAAATTACTCTACTTTTAATAAGGAATCCGAATATGGTATCCAATTTTCTCTACAAAAAAGTAGGATCTGGGCCTTTCCTATATGGCATGTAATCCCACTGTGGTTCTGTCGAATAGTGATCAAGAGCAATTATGTTGAACAGCATTTGTGCTTGAGAATTGTATAAAGTTTAGGGTTTAATGAAAAATGTTCAGGGTTGTTTTAGATCACGCCCAGGTTCCTTCTCTGTAATGGAATTATAGTGTCACATCATTATGTATATATACATTGAAGAAACTTTTACTTAACCTCATTTACTTACATCATACCAACGTCATTTGTAAAACAATACATTATTTACGAGTTTACTACTACTTCTACCTAATTAAATTGCCGACTTGTCAATATGAATAATAACTACAACGTTGTAATACTGAGGCTGGAGTTAAAAACTAAGTTCATCCTCTGATCTTTGTTCTGCTTTTATTATATTTCATTATATCACACACATGAGTAACGCAATTGTTGTAAAGTGTAGTTAAGTGTAGGACTGTAGATCGCATTCGCATTAAAAATGATTTCTACTGAATTTTCTATGCAAAAATGTATCCTACTTTCGAGAAAATTTCAACAGCACTTCATTTTATTGAAAAATACGCGCTTTCAAAACAACGTACACAACTTCACACAATTTCTGGTCCAGCAGACACCTATCCTTACCAAACGACTGCTTCGGGTGTATTCGTCAAGCGGTGACGTCGTTCCTCTACATTGGCTAACAATGACGAAACAGTACAAACTGTTGGCATAGAGTCAATGTAAATGTCACCGGATATTAAAAATTAAGCGCAACGTTTTATACTGATGATGGCAGCATGTTTTTTAATTGCTCTAAACAAATTTATAGCACTTTTACATAGTCACAACATAATCGACGGCATCACAGCATTTGCAAGTAGGCAAAACTTCTCTTGATTAAGACATTAATATATCTGTTGAATGTGTTTCTTAGCCCACATCCAAAAAACCGCCGACCCGCAAGCCCGACGGCTTTTTAGGACGTGGGCTAAGAAACACAATAAATGGTCACGACCTGAGAGTTTGAGCATAGTGGTGATGTTTTTCTAAAAATTAAGCATCCTCAAGATCACACCCAGTACCCTGTTATGTGTGGCACGTCCTTTAAGTTTATATTAAAGATCAGTATTCCTTATTTTGTCGTAGATAAAATACGATACTATATTCGCAATGATATTTTGATGTGTGGATAGAATTGATTTTGTTTTAAAAATTTGCAACATTCAGAACATTTAAATTAAAAAATATTTTTAAATACATTAGTTTTTAAATTATGGCAACAGTATTTTTGATACCTATATTGATTTGATGATGAGTGATAAGTTTTTTTCACAAAATGTACAACGGTACGGGCGTTTCCCGGTATGGACCTCATGAACGTTAAGATCAGACGCCCTCCAAAACTCATGACCGCACAATGCACAAATGTGATTGGTATTTTTGATTTCATGCCAAAGAATGGGCGAATCATCAGCGAATTTGTGCAGCCGAACACCGTGTGATCTTAAGCCTCTGAACGTTGAAAATTTTTTCCTGCAATGACGGGAAAGAATTTTCTTCCTCTACAAATTAATATATTATGCAGAATTTAACTTCATTTTCTTATCAACCATAAAATTGAGGGAAAAGTACAACCAGTAATTGTATTACTACGAAAGAGGACAGTTGTTTGCAATATTATCACGTTGTTTAGAACAGAAAAAAGAAAAAATTCCCAAGACAAAACAACGGTAATGGTAATAACTATTATTCAACTTCACCTCTTCCACCGGCATCTGGGTTAGAATAAAAAAATAGAATCAGTTGCACGACTCTAAGTCTGTGTTATGGAATAAGAATTAGACGACTACCACAATCCAATTCCTTTACTTGTAGGATGACTTTATTTGAGACTTTATGACTTTATGAGAGAAGATGAGAGAGTGCAGCCAAGCGACCTGGCTGACAACTACTGCTGCAGAACAACAAGTTACAAAGATATTTATAATGTTGCCAATGTTATAGTCATAAGGGAATACCGATAAACAGAGTGAGTTATCAAGGAGTATAAAGACGAGCTGAAATGCTGACGCATTTTACACGATTCTTTTATCAGAATTATCATTTCTATCTACATTTCCTTAATTTAATCAAACTTAATTAACCATTCATTTTTCTGGCAAATTTCCTTGATTATGATTCTTCACAGAATCGGAACAATAGTATCTAGTCAGTCATGAGGTAATGATGATAGGTAACTATTATGGTATAAAAACCTGCTCTGACAGGCAACATACCATAGTGCTCATTTAGCAGAAGATTACAGTGGGTTTACAGGTCACAATAGGAAGTTCACAATGAGATTTATATGTACCCTTGTATCTATGTGGCGCTGATACGTGAGCTCCATTTATTCCATTCTTTCTTTCCATTTATCATCATTGAACGACAATAATTAAATATGATGGGTCCACTGTCATACATATACCTCTATGAATTGAGTACTTAATCGTTATATTTTTATATCTTAATCTACAGATCTCAGGGTCACCTAAGGATGGGCTTCATCGCAAATTATTTTGCAATCTATGTACACAGAAAAGATCTTTCAGTCAGTTACGTACCTATGTCATCAACAATAAAATATCACAATCTCCGCTGGCTTTGTGTGCAAGATTACACGAAGTCCCCACACTGGCGAAAAAGATGAATAAGCTAAATGAAGTTGAACTAGATTCATCTCCTAATCAGCCACAACCATCTCCATCATAAATCCATTCCGTACCACCACCACCACCATAATTTTTCCCCACACACCAGAAACAAGTATACACCAAAACTAAAAGCATTGTCTGCTGCAGCAGCAAAGCGTATAAAGAAAGAAGCCATACAATTTCGAAATAGACAATAAACTTCACAAAACCTACAACTGAAGCAACATCAACACCTATATCAACCAAAAAAGATGTGCTACTCCCATAAAGTGGTACCCAAATGACTGTTGTATTTACAACACGACCTGTGGATACTCAGTTGTTGGATACGTGGACAAGTGAGGCAGCAAAGCCCAATGCCATTATGTTGTTAACATTGTTTACAATTTTTCATCATATCATTAAATGGAATCAATATGGTCATATCTCTTTTGGTAATGGAAACTACGATCCACTGATATTCTTGAATATTGTCTACGAACTCGGAAAAAGTGTCCGTACCTCTTTGTCCAGACCTTGACGTCGAAATGACATTATTGTCATTTGTTGATGATTTGTAATTCATACAGGTATGTTCAGGCCAGCATGTATTTGCTGAATTGAAATAAGGATTTTTCTCGTCGTATTCTGAATAAAATATTTGTCATATATGACACCATAAAGATAACTCTTCATGTTAATATCAAAAGGAAAATTATGGATTGAATTATTGCTTTAATTAATATGAAACGAAAGCATGGACACCGTGAAGCAGAAGCATCCAGGAAACAATTAAAAGTGCAGCCATCAAATACAAAGCTGTATAATAGCATGAGTGAGGCAATTCTCTCTTTTTGTAAAACAAGTCAAAGCTGGCAATATTTGCAATGCTGGATCTAAAGTATTTCAAAATTGCGTATGTCGTGGCAGTATGATATGTTGGTGGATAAATTAAATCCATTGGTTTAAGAAAATGAAATATGCACATATGTACATACATACATTATTATTGTGCATATCTGATCATCTCAATATATTTTCATGACAAGTGTTCTGATTATCCCGAGGAGTGCGTAACGTTTATCGACCAAACACACTTATAATCTTATCTGAGCAGGTGCTGCCAAATTGAACAAATATTCATCTGTCATAAAATCCAATGCATTCGTTGCTTAAAGAAATATAGTTAGTTAGTTTCCCCAATCAATATCTCTTCCTGAGTTATTACACGGATTGCGGTTTTGCACATTACATTGCACAAGTTTGTTCAGTTAGACTTGTAGATAATCATTGAATCATTTATAATGAATACTAAAGGCTGTTGATACGGCCGCCCATTCATTGACTACGTTTATTGGCTTTTGTGTATTAGTGACTCCAAGCAAGAAACGGAACAGTTCATAGGGAAATACCTTTGAGCTACCGCATAAACACAAAATTTTTCCATGAGTTTGAAGCAACGGTATTTAGTGAAAGTACATGGCGGAAAACGACTCAGCAAAACTTTGTCTTGATGAACATGAAATACGCGGCTCTGTGTCAAAAATCCAAAAATCCACACGTCCAAAAATCCACAAGTCCAAAAATCCACAATCCTAAAATCCACAAGTCCAAAAATCCACAAAATTAATTAACGTCAATTAACCTAACCAACCTAACCTATCTTTATATATATAAAACCTAAACCAACCTCACCTAATCTAACCTAAAGCAATCTAACCCAACTTGAAGCAAGTTAAACACTAATTTATTTTGTGGATTTTTGGACTTGTGGATTTTTGGATTGTGGATTTTTGGATTGTGGATTTTTGGACTTGTGGATTATTGGATTTGTGGATTTTTGGACGTGTGGATTTTTGGATTTGTGGATTTTTGATACACCCCAAATACGCGAGGTCAATAAGTCTATAAGCTGACTAGCTGACTGTATCAGGTTGCTTTAAATGTGATCCAATATTCTGAATATAATTTGTTTTGAAATATTTTATTTGAAAACTTTTTTACATGCCCGTACGCCATGGGTGACAATTCGCAAGGTTTCGACGTAAGGTGGAATACTAGTTCCTTTTTTATGATGGCAAAGTTTTGAAATTCAGAGTATTCATATGTATATATGTGGTTAATTCTAAGCAATACAAATTTGTGCTTCTACACACGTCCAACGCAATACAACGGTATTTAAACAAAATATTATGCGCTATCACACATTTGAAAATTGTTAGTGTGGTATATAAGGCTATGTGAGCGAGTGGTAAATGATGTGCACGCTTTACTACAAGGTAGTAAGGATTCTTTGCCTATAGTGTATAGGTATTTATTTGTGGAGAATAGGTGTGCTACAGGGGCTGTATCAAAAATCCGGAAATCCAAAAATCCGGGAATCCAAAAATCCGGGAATCCAAAAATCCGGAAGTCCAAAAATCCGGAAGTCCAAAAATCCGGAAGTCCAAAAATCCGGAAGTCCAAAAATCCGGAAGTCCAAAAATCCGGAAGTCCAAAAATCCGGAAGTCCAAAAATCCGGAAGTCCAAAAATCCGGAAGTCCAAAAATCCGGAAATCCAAAAATCCTTATTAAAAAACGCTTATTTTGTAAAGTTAAAGTCTTTTTGTCATTCCATAGTACATCTATGAAAGGTCATTAGAAAATACGGTGCACAATCTCCCTGCGTCTTTTCCTCGTGCACATTGTCAATTTTATTTCATATCGAACTATTAGTTGCTACAAAATAATCTTCTATGAGTTACGCGTCGTCCATATTACCACATAAGGCGCAGCAATATGTGTCCAGCTTGGTGCAAACACCTAAGTATAATGTTAAAGTAAAATTGTTGGTATTCCTAAATTGTCTGATCATGCAATGTATGTTACTTTGCCGACCTTTCACTTGTATATGTATGTATGTATATTATTGAATAATTGATATACGGGAGTAAGAGAGAATTAGTACTAAAGGGCAGACGATATGTTTCATGCTAGTGCCGTTTAGTTATTCTGCCTCACATTTAATTTCTAACAGTTCAGTCGGTTGTTGTTTGTACGTGAAGGAAGTATTTATAAAAATAGTCATTTTTTGTTGGGTGGCATTTACATGAAGCGGACAACTTGTCAGAACTAATTTCCAATTCATAGCTTAAAATTTATTTGCATAAAACCTTCACATAATCAAATTACTTCAACCTTCCTTTGTCGGTGCAGCCAAAACGAAGCCATTTGACACCAACCTTAGCGCAAGAGTTTACTTTTAATATATTTTTTGTAAGTTGCTTTAAGCAAAGATGATAGCAGTTTTGAAAGTATATTTTGTTACCGAAGGTACATGAAAATGTATATCAGCTACTGCCTACTTGTCTTCACAATCAACGGTCACACGTATTAACAACTGATATTACTCCATAAGTATTAATTACAACTAGATTCTCTATGCACTATTCTAATTTTAAAAACTACTTGTGTAAAGATAATGAATGTAGACTTATTTTAGTTTATTGTAGAACCATAAAAGCCGTCATCTTTGAATGTGTGTCTCCAAGACTTCAGCCAACCACCACACGACCAACAAAGCATTGAACTCATATCTGGGTTCATTTTTGGATGCACCGGATAGCGAGGGCTCTCGCAAGAGTAAATACACTGTAAGCCAGCAGAACTTTCTGAATATTTTTGTGGTGAAACAAATAGATCTGATTCGATACCCACGACATATATCTACCTAAATAACATTAATAGAATATTTCCTCCCGAGTTATGCAATCCGACGTTAACGACAATCATCTGCTAATAATTTGAAAGGTCGAATTACTCGTTTTACAAATTATGTATAAAACAATCTAATATCGAATAGGAAAATTCAAACGTGTAGGACATGAATGTGCTAATTGTACAGCAATGCGCGTTACTACAATGTTGCTTTCCAACTTGCATCAATCCAAGCAACGCACAAATAATCTTTGTAAAAAATTAATAAGTTGCTGCTCTACAGATTTAATATTCGACGTCATACAAGCAAGACAACATTAGACGTTTGATTCTTCTGCAGCCAGGGATTTTCTTGTTTGACCTCCAAAAGAAATCTGAAAAAAATCAAATTTGCAACCAGAATTGTCCTGCAGAGAAATTTAATATGCCGGAATCATTGATGCTATGTTCCTATTAGTTTATGAAGCCATTTTCGTCATAAACAACGAATTCACATGCGTCGAATCTTCAAAATCAAATTGATACGAACGAGATGAAATAATTTCTCACTTTGTCCTTTTCTTACGAATAATATTCAAAGTATCCATCGCTAACGGTGCTGTATATTTCAACATTTTGCTGATTCAAATTAATGGACATTTCTCTAGCGATATGTAATTTCAATATATCTCTATCTCTAAATTTTGTTTAAATATCTATTTCATTTCGTTATGTTGGTGAGTTTGCGATGAAAGCGACATACAATGTATTTGGTGCTGGAAAGTAATGGAGCTCTTCCTATTGTTGTCGCAATACATAACTAAATATTAATGTGATTGTTTACCATGCCCAATTTACTAGTTTTAATTCATTTCCTCGAAATTCTGTTGAAACCGATCTATTACTACACAAAACCTTATAATAATTTTATGTTTCCCAACCTCAAACTATTAGACGTCAATATAATGCATCCACAAGTCTATAAAACCGAATACATTGTTCTTCATATATTTCACATTAAAGCTGGCTGCGAGCTAATTTATTCAGTTCTTGCATTACTAGCTGAGCTAATCGAGCCATATTCAATTTATCAAGGAAAGATAATTGCAAAATTGTTGATGCGTTGAATAGATTTGAAATATAAGTATTTTTATGTAATGTGTGTAAAGGTATTTGTAATGGTGTGGTACCAAAAAATGCCATGAAGTTATGTTTTCATGATTACTTTTACCGCACACTGCAGTTTCTCTGATAAATTAAGCTCGTAGTATTGAATGAAAGGGCATGAAACTCAGTAATTGAAGCGAGTCACGTGCACAGAAAGCTTTCGCAAATCAATTTACATTGATACTATTTTCATTATTGGAATATTGAGTGCGTACTTGTAATTTTATTTTTTAATGAAGTTACCACATCAGAATGCATCATTAAACCGTTATTAAATCGGTTACCAGCTCTGTCCATTATCGGCAGACAAGCATCTGAGCATATACTCAAAGATTTGAATATATTTTCGTTTTACGTTTTGTGATATCGGAAAAGAAAAGAGAATTATAATTAATTTTTGATACCCTATGGAGTCGGTCATAATGTAACGGCACACATTGAACAATTTCAGTATATAGGTTGAAGAGGCTAAATTTGGGGCTGTGCTAGGGAGTGTTCATGTGTCACTCCAAATTTCAGCGTAAAAGCAGCTTATTGATTTTCGCAAGCTATAATCTAATGCAAATCCTTTTGTTTCAACCACGCATCGTGGGGCTATAGCAGGTGGGTGAGAATCAATGTACGGTGTGTATTGGTACGGCATAAGTTGCTCCATGCTGACATTCACAGTTAATAAACTCCTCAATGCAGTATCAAAACGATAACTCGCAAATACAACTGCAGCAAATGCTAAACTAGGCATTTTCTACATCTGATGGGAAATAGGGATGTTGTAATTTGAATACTGCTCAGGAAATCAGAATAATGTGGTCAATTTGGTTGAGTTTATTCATCATTTGTATTGCGTACTTATTTTTTTAAAATAGGTTCATCACGTCATGCGTGGGGTAGGTAATAATTAAAGTAATAATTACAACATGCCACCCCTTGTCGTACCTCTAACACCACCGTCGAAACACGTATGACCGTAGCATGTTCTATATGGATCTGGGGCAATGAAAATTACAATTGGCTGCATTTAAGCAATGAACAATTGTTAGCTCATATGAAATACAAAAACACAGTGATTGGAAAGAACGAAAGTCACCTCGTATATTACTAATAAATTTCTTCCGGCAATCCGTTTTAGAAGAGAAAATGAAAACTAGGACGGGTGTAAACCCGAATTAAAAACTACCGGAAACGTGTTGTGTGTGAAATTGAGACATGTGACACTCAGTTCACCTTCCCAAACACTAATCTTGAATTTTTCCATGAATTTCTGAAATAATATATTTTGACCTTTTCGTGACCCCGTGACCCGTGAGGGTCATGGAGCCACCACTGCGGCAGTTGGTCGAATTGACCCATGACGTCATGCCAAAAAATGATCAGCTTAAAATTCTCTATAAGATAAGCGAATAAAAATTTTTGCCCATAAGAAAGCATGGGGGACCTTACCCCCCACCGTCCCCCTGGGGGTGGGGCCTGGAAGCCCAAAATCAATAGCGAACTTACTTTTGCCCTAAGGTACCTCCATGCAAAATTTGAACCGAATCGGTCCACGTGGAGAGGAGTAATCGTGTTAACAGACACACGGACACACAGACAAACAACTTAATCGCATTAACTACCTTTTAAGCATTTCATGCTTCCAGTAGTTAATAAAGAACTAATAGAATAAAATCCGAATCCAGTCGAATATTGCAAATTAAACCTAGTAGTTAAATTTTTGCTTCCATGGCCGCAGAAAATATATGTGACGTAAATTAAATTTTTTCACAAGATTTTTAATATTTAATTTTCTTTAATTGCGTATACAAGCTGTCCCTGAAACCCATCAATTGGAATATAATGGGAACAATGTCACAGATATGCCTCTGGTTGAACTTTTCAACCTATTGTTAACAACAGATATATTGTATAGGCATATGCCTTTAAAAGTACGGAAATATGATGACGTCAACGTAATGCTATAAAATTGATCGACTCTGGGGATTTCTTCAACGACTAGAACAGCGAAATTAAATATTCTGTTTTGAGATTACAAGTTTGAGTTTACATTCCTCATAGAGTGTTTCCCTTTGACGTCACTTTGTAAATCTTCTGTCCACAAGAATCGTAGCAGCTGGGACAGATGTCAAAATGTCACATGCATATAAGTGGATAGTGATTTGGACGAGTGATGATATTTAATTTGAAATGCATGGTTCGTAAATGTACGGTGAATGGAGAACAGCGTGTTGGAAAGATAATGTACAAAGTTAGTTGGAAATAATGACCATTTATAAAACACGAGATGCTGAACTGATCTGTTGTCCTGAAATGCAGCACAATTCATTAATGAAGATACAGGTATTCTATAAATATGAACATTTTTCTGCATAACATTCCCTAATCCGAACTGATTTTCATACTCGTATATTTTTGAGTGACAAATAAAAGCAAGTGAAAATATGATAGCGTCATACGAAAACCCATGTTTTTTGCCAAGCCAAAGGCAAGTAGACTTCGATATTTCATCGATTTTAACACAGGATAACAACCAATTTACTATATATTCTACATCCCGTTTTATCTCTCTGGCAATGCGTCAACACTTTAATCAACTGAGGTGCCGTATTCAGGTCCACACAATTGAAAATTGGCAGTTGGCATAGCAAAGAATAAATGGACTTTGGATTTGCATTGGTAACCATTGCGTAACATGGAAACTAATTAAAACCACGACCCAAATTAAAGGTGTGCAGTTCATTACGATTTCCGATAACAGCCGGCTGGCTACTTTAATATCCATCAGAAGGAATTTCAGTTCGTGGATACTTTTTAATTCTCATATTCACCTTGCATGTACATTAATTAAAAATTTAACAATCTCATTTTATTTAAAAACAGCACAAATGCACTAATTTCATTCATATACAATGTTATCACCTATAATCGACCTGTTAATATTAGTATCAATTCAAGTGAGTAATTATGATTTACGACGTTTCATTAATGAATTATCCCATTCGTTTTAACCCTGAAAGCTCAACGTTACTGACAAATCTCAGTTGTTGCTAAGGAATATAATGGTTGACTAATAGTTATTCCGAAAAACTCTTTAGTATAAATTAAGACGTGTTACTGAAAAAGTCCCATAAGAGCTTCTATATACAAGCGGTCTAGAAAAGGCGCAAAAACTTTTATGTTCAAGGGGTCCGGGAAAGGACAAGAACATGTCTTCAAGTTAAAACATGTTCTGGGCCTTTTCCAAACCATTGTGTTCTTTAGCAATTGCAGTTGTGCCTAGAAACTTCATGTTTCAATGTAAAATTGTTAAAAGTCGTTAATAACATATTATGGTGACAGGGCAAGAGCATTGATTCTGAACTTTTTAAATGGCTTTGAGTTTTGAGACGATCAGCAGTCATTAATTAGTTCCTTCAACGCGACCAGCAGCTTGCAATTATTTGCTTATTTAAAAATCTCAGAAATTTCAACTGCAAGTGTTGCTGATTAAACTTGCGGAAAGACAAATATTGAATGTTGGTTCCAGGATATTCATATGTGGTATGTAATCCCAAATTGAAAATAACACTTACACAACACCGTCGACAAGACCTTATGAATATCATGCCGGATAGTACAAAGACATTCTGATTGGCGTTGCAGTAACTAATGAATCACTTTCAAATGTAACACCTCAACCTACCCCACTTAGGTACAAAAGGTGTGAATCAGTGCTATTGCACTAACAACGCACTATCATAAATCTTATTGGCGATTTTTAACAATTTGATAATTCAAGATGAGGTAGCAAGATTGTATGCACTATTGCATTCGTAAAGGCACATCGGCAAATGAAAGTTGAAAATTGGAAATACAAATCTTGATGAGCTCCAAATCCAAGCAAAAAATCCACGTATATATGTATATCTAGCGATTCCGTAGGAATAATATGTTTAGTTCATTGTTTGGTATTGCAATATACAATTTTTTGCTTCTGTCTATTTAACTTGATTAGTATTTGAAGTAAATATTGTCGTCTCCATTTAAAAATATTAAATCTGCATTATTATTGCTAGTACAAAATTAAACGGAAGCATTCATTGCAATTAATATGGACACAATCATCTCCTGCAGCACATCTACAAGGCTGATAATACATTATGCCTATCAACATCATTAAAATCATAAAATCATTTCTATTAACGAAACGGTTTGTAGTAATGTACTCAGTCTGTAACTTAAAATTAAAGAACTTTAAAGCATACAAACAATATTGTAAAATAATGACGACATAAACCTGAATCATGATGCCAAAAACATTATTTTCTGCGCTGTACTGGCAATTAGTGGCGTCGGGTCACGATGGGTTTTCGAATCCATTTTTTCGCAATATTTTTTAAATAATCAAAAAAAAGAAGTGCAATGTAGAAATTCTCTTTCTGATTAAGATGCAAAAACCCGTTTTGTTCTAGCATGTCCTGTTCTTGCATTACAGGCGGCACCAGGTAAGCAATTTTTTAGATATTTTTATATTTTTCTCACTCCAGCTATGTACCTGGGGCAAGTTGATGGCATTTATGGATTCCTACTATTGTCCCCTTCCAACCCATGCATAATATGATCAATTTGTATGATGCCTTGATATTGCGTTCCGAGTACAGGAATACCACCTCATCAAACGTTTGGGTGAATAATAATATAATTTTTATCGCACCACATAAAATCTGAGTTGTTTACTGTAATTAGGAAAAAGAACAATAATTTGCAAATTACAAATAAGTACATTCTGTATGTTAACTAATATTTAAAATGTTTCAATTTGACATGAACATCAAAATGTTTATCACCGTCTTTTCGGGCAGTCTTGGGTTGTGTTCACTTAGGAAAGTATTCTTAAATAGCACCGATAAACACATCTTGCCACCACCAGAAAGAGGCAATGGAAACGGATCTTCTAGTGTAAAAATGATGTCACAATTACCGTATTGTCATACAGCGGTGTACAAGTTGTAGCAATGAAAGAAATTCAAATTTTCACTTGATTAACGAGTTTGCGCAAACTTGGATGGATGAAGCGTTGTAGGGAAATTTTGAAATCCACTTTATGAGTACAATACAATTAAATTTTTGTTTGCGCTCGGCATCCAATTTTGAGTTTGGAGTCTGGGGTAAACTGAAAACGCGGTAAAAAAGAGCTTTAAAATTTGGTTTGTTTTTGTTCTCGTCGCAGTGTTCAGTCCAAAACAAAAGTAGGAGAACAGTTCCATCAACCGATAAAAATTGCAATGTTTTTTAGAACTAGATTAAATATCTAATAATCAGTCCTTAGGTGCTTATATGTTCATAAAATAAAGCTTTATCATTTACCAATTAAGTAATTCATACAAAATGGAGCAGAGTGACGTAATTAAATTTATCCATGGCCTTTCGCCAATCGAGTACGCCAAGTTCATGAAGGAGGTGCACAAAGGTTATCCCCAAAAGTCAACGGCTTTGACGAATGAGATCGTCAATAAATGGAAGAACGACGATAAGAAGGTAACTTATTTAGTTCTTATTTAGAACTTAAGTAACTCCCGTTATGTATTTATGTATTAATTGCGCAATCAGTAAATTAATTTGCATATATTTAGCCATTATTTTTTTTATTTGACAACAGAAACCAAGTACTCATGTTGCTCCTAATCATCCACCGAAGCAACAGCCCGGTTCCAGTGGCCAGGGAAGTAAACCTGATCGAGTGTACCAAGAAGTTTCCGTTAAGGTATGTCATGTTATTAACTAAGTCGTTAATAAATTAACTCATTAACTAAGCTAATAGATTGTATAAACACTAACTGAATAATAACATATAACCTATTATTATTCAGGTTAACCCTACTTCCAGTGGACAGGAAAGCAAACCTGTTCGAGAGAAGGACTATCCGTGGCAGCAGAGTGCGTGGAAGACCGGGTTCATCTTTCGTGGGGACAAGGTGCCTTTAAAAGGACATCTTTTCTTGGACGTGGAAAAAGTCAGTATGCGAAAAGTAAATGGAAAACATTTACAAAAGGCAGCCACGGTATGCATTGTAAATGAAGATGGAAAGATCATCCTTTGGGCGTTTATAAGGAGGAACCATGCCGACGTCTGCCAATACGGACCAAAAATTACAAACCTGAGCGAACGGAAACTAGGAATTGGGGTTGACATTTCAATGGTAACCATGACTTAATCAAACATTTTCTTACTTCTGATTTTGATGAGGGATAATTGTAATTATCTGAAACTTTATACACTTCCAGATTCACAAATGCTTAGACATTTGTCTGAAAGGAAACGTGGTAGTGGGATGCGACTTGGCAAATGACATGAAAGCTCTGGACTATGAACACGGAAGCCTTTTTGATCTACAAAGCGTTTTTCGTGACGACATTGGTTCTTTCGCGCTTGGATTAATGGCTAAGCGACTCATGGATAACCGTAGTGGGTTTCAAGCCGGTCACCACTCGGCCATTGATGACGCCCGAATGACGCTGGCTATATTTAAAAAGTACAAGACCATCTCCTCAAATGCGGAAGAAATGAAGAAGGCAAATAAAAAAATATCTGGGGGCCGGGAAGCCTGGAAACAACAGAAGCCAAAATTCTACTCCGAAAAGTGTTCCTGTTAATTAAAATATGATATCGCAGTTAAAGTTGTAATGTAATAAAGTTTATTAAAAAGGAATTGTATTTAATGGCCAAAATTATTGTGGACAAAATTGTTAAACGTTCTCGCCACCGATTCACTTTAAATGCGAAACGTCTTTCCTACTGCTCGACACCATTTTCTTCTGGAGCCACTGAGTAGATGAGAGGTTTTGCTCATGTAGTGACAGTTTGTTTTCAGCGCATCGATTTCTACAAATAGCTTAAGTTTACTTAATTAATAAATTAAGAATTAAAGGCTCAATATGGAAATCCTACTTCTGCGAAAAAAGTCCACGAGATTAAAACAAATTTTCTACTGCTCCAGGATGAAGGACAAGAGAGTGTCGCCAACAGTAAAGTTCGATTTTGAGAAAATTTCAAACGATCAGTCCATTCATCTATTCCGATTTTCGAAAGATCATATTCGTTTATTGGCTCAATTATTTCGTTTGCCAACAACTATAAATTGCAATCAACGATATTCAATTCCACGGATTGAAGGTAGATAGAATATCTTAACTATAGAAACATTTTAACTGTAGCAGTGGCAGTAGTTGTAAATAATGTCGAGTTCTACATCTTACGTAGATGACGCCTCATTCTTGATGTGAATTTTTTAAGGGCTCTGCATTTTTCTCCGCCGAATGGTGTACCCCAACAGGCTGTTTGATCTTGAACTTCTTTTCGGGAGAAATTTTACTGTTATCTCAAGAGTGGTCTCGTTTGTGCTAAACCATATTTATCGCACATTTGGTCATATTCTTAGTGGACTTAACGGGGCTTGGCTAAATGCTGATTCATTGTCTTCATTCTGTGACGCCGTTAGCCGTAAAGGAGCAAGTTTGAAAAATTGTTGGGGATTTATTGATGGTAATTAATTAACTGTGTGACTGTGTGTGGAAACTAAACTTAATTTGTAAACTAATTTTAAATAAAAAATTGATTTGGTGTTTAAATAGGAACCGTTCGACCAATGTGTAGGCCAAAGTTATACCAAAGACAAGCTTACAACGGACATAAGCGTGTGCATGCGTTGAAATATCAGTCAGTTGTCGCTGCGAACGGTTTAATTGTGGATCTCTTTGGACCAATTGAGGGGAGAAGACATGATGCCTACCTGCTTGCTCAAAGCAATTTATTAGCCACTTTGGAACACAAAACGGGCCTAAACGGAGACACTTTATGCATTTACGGGGACCCTGCCTATCCCCCTTCGACCACAGTTAATGAGTCCATATAAAGGAAGTCGATTAACGGATCAACAGAAGGCGTTTAATAAATCTATGAGCAGCTGCAGGATTGTAGTGGAATGGGCGTTCGAGAAAGTGCTGACATTATTTGCCTTCGTAGATTTTAAGAAGAATCAAAAGTTGTTTAAGCAGCCGCTTGCAATTTATTTTAAAGTTGCCGTTATATTAACAAACTGTCATACATGTTTATATGGTTCGAAATGTTCTAATTTCTTTGGTGTACAACCACCGACTATACATGAATATCTTATGTAATAAATTTGTAGAAATTTAAAGATTTATCAGCGAACACGAAAGTGTTTTCTTCCACTTCCACTGCGCATTGATCTAGCCTACTTTTAAATTTTAAATTAAATAGTTTTAAATTAGTAGAAATAATTAACATAGATATAAGAGAGCTCAAAAGTGTTTTCTTCCACTTCCACTGCACTTTAGTTTTAATTTATTGAAATTATAAATTAGTATAGATTTATCGGCGAACTCAAAAGGCATTTCCTCCGCTTCCTCTTTGCATTCACCCAGATTACTCATGTTTTAATAGATTGAAATTATAGATTCATCAGCGAACAGGAAAGTGTTTCCCTTCACTTCCACTGCACATTGAACCTTGTTTCACTAGTTTTTATTTGGCAAGTTTTGTTGTAATAGTTTATACAATAAAGCCTTTTCTTCCAACTCCTTTTCTGACTTCTTTGTTTCCATCTCCAAACGGCGTTCCTCGAATTCCATCTTTCGAATTTCCATTTGTCTTCGGTGTGCTTCATTTTCCTCCTTCATTTTCAGTTCTCTTTCCATCAGTTCCAGTCGTTTCTTTTCCAAGTCCAACGTCATAACTTTGGCGTCATGTTCGCGCTCGTCGGATTGTTTCAAGTAATGCATGAAGTCGTGTTTCTTTGCGCCGTTTCATCGGGGGAGGGGTAACATCGCAGTTCGGTTCGGATATTTCGGGACCTTTGAAAGAAGGAAGAATTACTAAAATTCGCTCAATAAAAAGATTGCAGTGGTTACATAAGAAAATGTAATCGAGTCATTCATGGGTAACCTTCATTGATCGATCCCATCGCTGCGTCTCTCAGGACCTGCGCTTGCTTGAGATTTTCGTCGACTTTCCGAGTCTCTTTAGCAGATGCGTCATCCCGGGACTGATTTTCGGGCAATTCCATGAGGCTAACAATCTCATCTAGAAGCTTATCTTTTTCAGAGTATTCTTCATCGGTCCCCGTTCTAGGATATAAAACGAAATGAGGTTTAAATTAAAACTCAGAATAATAATTTAACGTTATAAGTAACAATAATTAGTTAAGTCGACCGGAACATACGCCTTTTTGCTTTGAGTTGTGTTTTGACGATGTTTTTCGAGCAAGAGTTCAAAGCGTCGTTGTATACAGCGGTAATCCTTAACTTTTATGCCCACCCGTGAGTGAATGCTTTGCCACTTTTTGGAACCTTTCCCAAAAGCGCCTTCCAAGATGACTTCCTTTAAAATCGACAAGTCTTCATCCTCTGTGTAACGATGAGGCTTCGATGAATTCCCTCCCTTAGCTCCTTTTTTATCCGTAGAACTGTTTGTTTCCACTTCATGGGCACTGAAAGCAATATTTAAGGTATTATTTAAGGTTACATTTTGGTTATGGCTAACAGTTAACTCCTGTTAACTAAATATTATTATTATTAATAATAAATTTATAGGAGACTCGTGATGTTTTACTTGACATCACACTGCTCCGGGTTAATTATTTACGTACCTGGCTAATTGCTCTTCGCAGGTTTGCCCGTTAAGAACAAGTTGAAAAGGCATTTTGAACTCACTATAAAATTTAATTGTCGTTTTAACTTAGTATAATCTGTAAAAACGAATTTTAAAGTATATTAATTATTTTCTATAGCCAGAGACGACCAGATCTGGTCAGATCAGATGATCATTGAATATACTCCCTCTCTCCGTTTCACATTCACCGTTTTCGGCGGCGGGAGTGCGAAAAGACAAGTACAATGCACTGCACTGAAAAGCCCATCGACGGGTGCAAAGTACTCTCAGTTGAACTCCAATTTTTCATCCAAAATTTTTAAATCCAAAATATGACTACAAAATTTCATCCATCCAAGTTTGCGCAAACTCGTTATTGATGGATATTGGATTGTACTCTGATTTAACACATGTGTGAGAAACCAAAATTTCAACCATGGGTATACCTACATAAATTTAATCCAAAACTAAAATTTTTGCGTTGGGCACATAAAATGCAAATATTATTTACATTACATAAATACATGCGTAAATTTACGTATTATTCATTATGGAATTTAAATTTCACGTATCCGTAATTGAAAATATGAAATAGGGCATGAACTACCGGTGCATAGTTACGCAAAAATTGTCAAATCCTAAATGAATAGATATAACAGAGTGCCCAACATGTTGAAAAATGAATAGGTTGACCACCAATCCAGCACAGTACGACATTCAAAACATTTCCACTTAGAGCAGGTTCGTAAATAGCGCATGTGTTTGTAAAGTAAAAGCTTGGTATTTCACGCGAAGCGAACAGTTTGCTTGTCTTACTTGTGGAATCCCCATTTCCAACATTTCACTTTCTATATATGTAAAATAAAGGTATTCTCTGATAATATTCACAAATGACGACATTGACTATTGAATTGGAAAATTGCATACTACCACTACCTGCTGTTTAAATGATGGAAATTTGGAACATAGTTCAGCTTTAATCATTTAATGATTGATTTGGGGATTGGGGATTTAATGATTGATTTGGGGATTGGGGATTTAATGATTGATTTGGGGATTGGGGATTTAATGATTGATTTGGGGATTGGGGATTTAATGATTGATTTGGGGATTTAATGATTGATTTGGGGATTGGGGATTTAATGATTGATTTGGGGATTGGGGATTTAATGATTGATTTGGGGATTGGGGATTTAATGATTGATTTGGGGATTGGGGATTTAATGATTGATTTGGGGATTTAATGATTGATTTGGGGATTGGGGATTTAATGATTGATTTGGGGATTTAATGATTGATTTGGGGATTTAATGATTGATTTGGGGATTTAATGATTGATTTGGGGATTTAATGATTGATTTGGGGATTTAATGATTGATATGGGAATTTAATGATTGATATGGGAATTTAATGATTGATTTGGGGATTTAATGATTGATTTTCTGGATTTAATGATTGATTTGGGAATTTAATGTTTGATTTGGGAATTTAATGTTTGATTTCGAAATTTAATGATTGATTTCGGAATTTAATGATTGATTTCGGAATTTAATGATTGATTTCGGAATTTAATGATTGATTTCGGAATTTAATGATTGATTTCGGAATTTAATGATTGATTTGGGAATTTAATGATTGATTTGGGAATTTAATGATTGATTTGGGAATTTAATGATTGATTTGGGAATTTAATGATTGATTTGGGAATTTAATGATTGATTTGGGAATTTAATGATTGATTTGGGGAGTAGTGATTGTACTTGGGTTTAGTGATTGGAGTTAGGGTTTAGTGATGGATTTGGGGATTAGTGGCTGGATTTAAAATTTAATGAAAGGATTTGAAAATTTAATGAAAGGATTTGAAAATTTAATGAATTATTTTGAAGTTTAATGATAGGATTTGGGGTTTAATGATGGAATTCGACAATCATGGTCCATGATTCATGGAACTCTACACATGAGATGGTTTTTGCTCAAAAGGCTCTGGAACCTTTAACAAACTCGGTCCCGTCACATTGTGACGGGCACAAAAGTCTTGTTGTTGACATTACAATAATTGCATACAAGGAAACATGGATAACTCTACTACACATCAGTGACACATCGGGAATAGAGAAAATAGTTTATATGAAATCGTATTTAAACAATGACTAAATAGTAGCAACTGTTTGAGACTAATTATCAGCTGAAGATTTTAAAAAAATGCCGCAAGCCTTTTATGTCATTCATTCCCTTTGTTTATTTAGCTAATTCAAATAACTTGTTCATCAGCAACTAAAGGTGAAACCGGAATACAATTTCTGTGACTACATTGAATCAAAATATATTTATGACGAATACATAGCACCTGGTAAGGTAGACTCACCGTTAAAGTGCACCTTGGTGCATCCGTATTCGGGTCAGAGGACAAAACGTCATAAGAAGTGTCCCCGAAGGATCCGTCCTACAGCTAACAGGATTAAAGATAGAGACAAACTCTTTTTTGTATATTATTCAGGAGAGGATTACCCAAGTAGAACTTTCTTTACTTTTTCAAATTTTGGAAAACCGTTTCTTTAAAACCGGTTTTCTCAATTTCCCCCTTTCTCAGTCGTCGAACTTACTGGGTTGCATGAATTTAATAATGGGACAATATGAGAAAACCGATTTAAAACACCCGATTTTGAAAAACATACGAGACAGATTTTGTATTTATTTTTAATTCTGTTACCTGTAGGACGGATCCATCGAGGACACTTATTAAGGCGTTTTGACCTTTCCCCAAATACGATTGCACATAGGGTCGTCAAACTTTACCAGCGAGTTAACCTTAACAGGTGCAATATATTCGTAATAATTATATTCTGATTCGAGGTAGTCGATGAAATAATATTCCATAAATTACAGAACCCTAAATGCAATAATGAATCTACTTACGACAAACAGGTCATTGAGGCTGTAAAATCTGTAACTTATATTTATAAAGGTGTGTTCAGTGTTTCGCCGCTACCGTCGTTGAAGTACACACTCGAAATCTTCAGTTCAACTGCACTAACAGGTCAACTGCACTGCACTGTCATTCTCCTGTTTAGATCGGTTCTAAAAACCAGTTTATTTTCTCATAAATTGTTTAGTTCAGTATTGAAAACCTTAACAGATGAATTATAGGCACCATCAAGTTCGTAAAACACAAAGCACAAGTGACGGATAGTTACGCCTAACCCCATTACAAGGAGATCTGATATAGAGTAAGGTCAAGGACGAGTACCACCTTAAAAACACGACCACCTTTGATTTTGGTTATTTGTGCTATGATTGATGAACTGTAGTCTATATGTAAAATGTGCCAAGTTTCAGCTTAAGGATTCTCCTTTGTGGTGATGGGTGGGTGGTGATGAAAGGGAACCCCCAATGGATAAACATATATTTCTAGAATATGATATCACGTTCCTACGTGATATCATTCCTGCATGATAATTTAGGACATGGTGTGGACCAATAAGGTACATTTAAACCTCAGATTCGCAATATATTTTGAATACACACCAGTTAGTAATTTTAACATTTCAACGTTAATGCTAATTCATGTTCTGTCTATGCAATTGAAAATTTTAAACCCAATTTATCCTAATTGTAAATCAATATAATAATTGGCGCCATAACATCAATTACATGGGGATGATTGATTTAAACGTGCGTTCAGGTATTCCACTCATTTTTTTGGTTGGGAAAATAGGCATCCTGTTAATGCTGAAGTTTGTAGAAAACTTGCTTTATCAAATTCTTAGAAAAACTTGAATTGCAATAGATATCAAGATTACGGTGTCTTTAATGTAGCTAGTTTAAATATTTTCAACACGTGTTTAAATATATCGCAACGTATTAAATCGTATATCGTTTAAATGTTTGAACACAATTTCGAAAACGCGTGTGGTTAACAATAGAGTTACGTTTAAACAGATACAATAAAAACACTGCATGTTGCTGTACAAAGGATGTACCATGTTCACAAACTTGCGAAACCGCCTTTCCTCTGTCCAATTATGTGGAAACCGTTCACTATTAAATACAATCGTACAATCTCAACAGTACCTGCAGTTAGTGAAACGTTTCAATAGTATGCATTGCCTGTTACCATCAATATAGTGCACCAAAGGATAGATGCTAACTCGTAATAAAGTAAGTCATGCATAGTAATTGCTGAAGAACTTTTTTTTACCAACGACAAAATTGGTGTCTCTAATTTTACAGTCATGAAAGTAACAAATATACAAAACGGCCATAATAGCAATACATAGCAAATACTATGTCATTCATACTTTACAAAGCAAGGAGAATGAGCTTTTGCTGAAGCGAACCAACATTCCACTTTTTAGCCTGGTAGATGACACTCTTGCCAAGTGTATCGGCAAAATGACCGGAGTCATAGTACCGTACTATTATCGTGGTCATGAAGGTGTGTTTTGGACGTTAATTTGACAATTATGTTGGATAGACAATTATAACATAGTAATGAGCTTAAATGTTTTTATTTCCAATTGCAACCACTTTTTGTAGGAATAAAGAAGATCACTTATTTGGCAGTGTGAATTACGTACTGAGCGGATGGAAACTTTGGTACATCGTTGACCCAGCACCTAATTACATGATGGACCAGTTGTCTGCATCTCCGAAGGATGATGACGCCTTTTCGGACTACATTTATGGCTGTAAGGATGGTCTAAACCACCGCAGCGTTTTTACTTGGTTGGTTGGTTCATAGGCAGTGATTGGTTGGATTTGGGTAGCCCTGCCTTTAAAGATCTGTGTACAAAGAAAGAGCATGGAAATAAGCGAAAATGCTATGCACAAACGCTAAAGCAAATTTTCAAGGAACAAAAGCAGCGCTCGCTTTTGCTAAGAAGCCTTCTTTCTTTTACATGTTCGATGAAGAATGGCTATGATGTAGAAACTGACAATGGCACTCCCATGGAGGAGGAGGACGATGATGAGGATGATGAGGGGGACGATGAGGATGATGATGAGTCCGAAAAGTCAACGGATTGTTATCCAAGCAAACGCATGAAAAACGGCAATTTATTATAAACTACGCACCGGACTACAACGAAGCGCTTTTGCAAATGCAGCATATCCTTCAAGGAATGGATTTGTCGGACGTGTACCGCTTTGTAGTGAATTGTGCAATAAGCACAACTAACTGGAAACTTCTTACGGATCCGAATAAGGTCAATGGCGTCTATCAAAGACTACGTGTCGAGTCCCATCTACTTGTGTTTGTTAAGTCTCTGGAGGAATTATCCATGCCAGCTTACATTATTGAAGAGTATAGAAATGAGTGCGAAGAAGTGGGAGTCATGAAGGACGTTGTTTTGATTTATGGTGTTTGTGGTTTTATTAATTAATTAATTAATTAATATAATATACCGTTTTTTTACTAATAACATTGTACCCGTAAAATAGAAAAATATTGGTCCTGTTGTACAATAAACTCAAATGGTATGTAAAACGAGCTCATTAATTCGTGAGGAATTATTTCTTGTTTTGAACTATTAATTATATTCGAGCTTGAGTAGTAGGAAGACTTGTGGAGGGGATGACCATGTCCTCCTCCCTCTCCACTTCACCCTTCATCTTAGGACACCTTTTTGCTGTGGGTCGTGGCTTCTCCTTACCCGGCTTGTTGCTCAACAGAGGATGAACTTCTGTAAGTAACAAAGCGAAACATTTATTATTTTTTATGAAGTTAAATTATTTCATAATAGTAAATTATAAATTATGATTCGTGTTGTGTACCATCTGAGGGCGCATTTTCGAGATTGATGTGTCCTCTCCTTCCTCCTCTTTAGCTGCTGATTTTCCTTGTGCTCTTGTTGCAGGGCCTACTGCTGCGCCAGAAGCACCTGCTCGTGCCCATCCTCGATAATATCGGGCACGGTCGGCAAAAACATCAAAAAGTCGGGATCCTGTCCCTCCTTATCGCTGTTCACGTTCCGTAATGGGATCCACGCTGGTCACGTCCACCCGACAAGAAAATTTTTGTGGTCAGGAAACGTTTTGTAAGCACTTCTTTTCTGATTTATCACATTTCTTATCAGTGTATGTTATACACGTGATAGGGCTCGTTAAGGTTAATTTTTAACAAAATGACATGGAGAAATTCTCCAAATATGACTTGCTGCTATTAGCATGCTACAATATATTTCGTAATGGCAAAGTATTGATCAGATAACGCGATCAGAGGGCTTCAGAAGGTATTTCTGAATTTGCCTATTACGTTTACTTAAGATACAGCGGGATCCCAAAAATAACTCATTATTTACCTAAAACCAAAAACTCGTGCAATTTTGATAATTTCTTTAACCTTGTGGCTCTGTAACTTTGATATTTCATTGAATTTGAAAATTCCAAAACACCCATCCTAGACTTTGATTTTCAGAATTACTGTTGATCTTAAAACTCGATTGACAATTTTGAATCTTATACATGTCTAAATATGTGTAACACTCGATGGGTCTCCCGAAAAATTAATGTCGACGCGGTGGCTTTGTGACGTGGCTTTGTCAGAGTTGAGCGATTATCAGAGAAGTCCAAGCACATGGAAGGGAAGTTTGGAGGCAGATGGTATTGGAATAAAGTGGACGGTTGTGTAATAAGTGGGATATGTAGGTTTACAAGCAAAAGCTGTCGGTATGTCAACTGTTTAAAAACTTGGCAACACGTCTACCCCATGGAACTGTCACTTCAAACTTGTATATCAATTGGTATGCGCTCCAGGAAATAAATTGGTGAATCATCTCTTGGTTAGCATCTCTGCTCCATTTATAAGTGGTAAGCTGTCAAGGGCAAATATTTGCAGTTTTGAAACCCAATTTATCTCATTTATTTTATTTAAACACATGATATCCCTGTGTCAAGTCTTTTGTCGGCGGTCATATTCAGTCCAGTCGTCTTTAGATTAAAAGTTTCTACATTGTACATCTCAATTTCCATAATTATTATTCTGACTATTTTTGATTAATTGATTATTCACGAATATTTTCCCAGTATGTTCTCATAGTCTGCATTTATTTGGAATTGTTTCTCTTGCCGGCGAGATAAATTTAATTCTTACAGTGCCACAACCTTCGCGCGCATATGAAGAATCTATAGCAAAATCTATTGTCAATTGAGCTGAGCATCTCCTTTTGGACGTCAGTTTCAGACATTACTTGCAAATATAGAAAATTTTAATTTTATTACGCAGCATGGATTCGATTAGGGTGATAATAGCTAATTAGAGGAATAGTGGCTATTTTATTAAGTTTTTATTATGTATTTTCGTATACATAGTTAATAAAGTCACTCAATGAGAGAATTGGGCTTTCTTACTATTTTCATACATTATATAACGGAAACAAATATATATTACAAATTACCACTTTTTCCCTTACGATGTATTTCGACGAAAGCATTGATGAATCATTGCACGTGCATTGTTGGCACATTACACCACATCATGTGCAGCAAAACCGGAATACGAGTTGAATAATCATTGGGTACCCAGCAAACCGAGCGGAACATTTTTTTCATTTCTGCTCCATGCAAATTATAGTACGAATTGCTGAAAATATTAATTCTTACATCGTTTTTTATTAACTACCGGAAGCATGAAATGCTTGAAAAGGTTGTTATTGCGATTGTTTGTTTGTCTGTCTGTGTGTCCGTAAGTCTGTAAACACTATAACTTTTGTTAACGTTGACCGATTTGTTTCAAATTTGGTATAGAAGTACCTCAGGTTATGAGAAAATTCGGCATTGATTTTGGACCACCGGTGTCAACCCCACGGGAATGGTGGGGAACGAGGTCACCATGCATGTTTATGGCAAAATGCTTTTATTTGACTATCTGATAGAGAATTTTAAGCTGATCATGTTTTCTCACCACACCATATGTCAATTCGCCCAACTTCAGGAGTGGGGGCTCCGGGAAAGTGTCGGGGTGCTAAGGGTAAAAAACGAATTGACCGAAAAGTTCAAGATTAGAATCTTCGAAGATGAAATAGGTTCATTATTATTCAAAATTGCAGACGTTAGACTTCCGGTAGTTTTTGTAATTCGGGTTTACACCCGTCCTAGTTCCTGATTACTAAATATCTAGAAGGCAAATTCAAAATAAAAATATCTACCAAAGGATATTCAAACCAAACGAGAGACGTCCGGTTACAAACAGATATTACCAATTAAAATATAGAACGAATGATCGTTATTTGGAATATCTGCAGTATAGAAAAATGAGTTGCGTTGATTTAAAGGATTGAGCAAATGTCATATGTACATTCTTTATGTTAAACAATGTTACCAATGCTTCATTTGTAGATCCAAATACATATAATCCTTTTTTCGTACATATTTGACTTGTGCACATTTAGGAAAGTATTTTCTGGTATAAAACCGATACATTAACATTACCACCAACTGGATAAGGAAACGCAATACAATCATTGGAATCTACTTGTTGACTTTATGGCACAATCGCCGAATTCTCATGGAGCGGTGTACAAGTTGTAGCCACGTGCTGTAAAAAATTAAATCCCCACTTGATGGACGGTGATTGTAGTATACCGTGATTTAACCATAATGTGAGATTACGAAATTTAAAACATTGAGTGCACCTAGATAAATTGAATCCAAACTTAAAATTTTGCACTGGGCACATAAAATGCAGGTGGTTCATCTGGAATACGCAATTTAAATGGTTGGGTTCATGAATTAAATGGATGTTCCTGAATGATTACATTCCTCTAATAAGTCCCGGAAGTATGCCCCTGTGGAAATTGCTGCAACTTTAATAAGGAAACTAACGATACTATAGTTAAATAATACAACAGAAAAATAACGGAATTTGCGTATGTATATCTTGCAAGAAAGACAATGTCTCATGTCAGTCCCCTAATGTTGCTTCATTTTCAGTAATTTGCAATTAAACGGTGCAATACCCCAATTTTGTGCAATTTGAAACTTTATTTTGTAGGTAGGCATAGTTCTAAACCAAGAATTAATTATATTTTGGTAGTCTTGTTTCGTGGGAGTTAATGCTTTTGCAAAGATTATTCCTACAAACTATCGAACTAACATAGAATGTCAAACGTTATTTACCATAGATGTTTACTCTGGCTTCGGTCCATACAGCTCAGACGATTGTAATTACTCTCGGTCGCGATTTGCCAGTACGAATTGTGAGGTTCAATAACACATCGTTACGGCACTATGTGGAAATCGGGAGGTTCCGGCCATTTAAGCACGACTAGGTGCAATGACAACCAAACAAGAACAAGGCTTTTATTAAGAGGTAGAGTGAATTTGTCAACGTAATTTATGGATAAACTAGAAGGCGACTTAGTCGCCTACAATTAAAGAGATCGCAGTTCCAATTTCAATCTATAAGGTTTGTGAAATCAGTTAGGATAGCCGAACTTGACAAAAAAGCTTTCATCTCTACAATGTACAAACGTGATCAGTTTTGGAGCATGTCTTTGAATGATCCCACTTCCAGCTGTCAGTTGTCTCACTGATCCCCATTTATTCCCATAAGGAGACCAAGTTTGCCGTTTCGTTCAAAAGACACCCAGTGGTACACACAGCTGTTGCTGCTCGTTTGTTTACGCATTGTTTTAAATACAACCAAGAGCAATATTCAGCATATATATGGCGAAGGAAGCATGTGGCTCCCAGGGGATAGGATAACCCCATAATTTTTGAAACATCCCATTACATTTGCAACATCCCAATTACATTTGCAACATCCCAATTACATTTGCAACATCCCATTACATTTGCAACATCCCATTACATTTGCAACATCCCATTACATTTGCAACATCCCATTACATTTGCAACATCCCATTACATTTGCAACATCCCATTACATTTGCAACATCCCATTACATTTGCAACATCCCATTACATTTGCAACATCCCAATTACATTTGCAACATCCCAATTACATTTGCAACATCCCATTACATTTGCAACATCCCATTACATTTGCAACATCCCATTACATTTGCAACATCCCATTACATTTGCAACATCCCATTACATTTGCAACATCCCATTACATTTGCAACATCCCATTACATTTGCAACATCCCATTACATTTGCAACATCACAACCAAAACAGCCCACAAGCAACCACAACATGCAACAGTAGTAGTAAATATGAAAGTCATGATGAGCATCGTGACTTGCCTTAGAAAAGTCGTTGTCACATTTTTTAAATTTATTATTTTCAAAAAATTATTTTTGCATTGAATAGCCAATGAAAAAATACACAATTATAAGGAGGTCGAAGGTAGGTTATACAAACTTTTTCTGGAGAAAAGTGCATTGGAACGACGGTGGGGTGGGTAAATACATGGGCATCAGCTGTGGTGGGTTCTCAGGTAGGTTCTCATTTTATGTAGTGATGAAACCCACTTGCTCATTACGGCAGTGCCCTCTTAATTTAGACAAATCAAAAGTCTGATAACCAGCCAAATATACAATTTTTCATGTTGCAACAAAAGTAAGATCAAAACCGTGGAGTGTTTTCCGGTGTTGGGTAGGTTTAACTAATCCATAGGTTAAACTGATTTGACAATTTTGCTTGTGGCAAGCTTAAGGGGTCCTCCTCTGGTTTCAGTCGTTCTAATGAAAATTGAATTGTTGTGCTCAAGCTGAATTTCGTTGTACACTTTCGAACTAGAAGAAATTTGCTTTCACAGCACCTGTGTAATCAAATGCTCCATGTGGTCAAATGTTCCACTGTTTTAAGTTTAGCTATGCAATACCAGGAATAGAAATATTATATTAAATGAAAGGCAATAGTTTTAGTTTTTGAACCAATTTAACTTTCTTTGCACGCTTTAGTATAGAAGATCAACGGATGCAAAGGCAGAGTCAATTTGGAATACTTGTTTGTATGAATTATTTTGACGACCAATGAATGATATGAACAATTGGGTATTCGGAAACTTAGAAAGGTCCGTAATTTCCTCGTGTGCTAGTGGTTAAAAACGATTTGAGTGATTCATTCCACAAGAGGGAAATAGAAGAGGGAATTTGATTCTCCATGAAGTAATTGCTATAATTGTAAATCGCAGGAATAAATCAAATTATTCGGGATGGAGGTTAGTTCAAAGGTCACTTCCAATTATCTTAATATTTATTTGAGACACAAATAAATCTAATCGCTTCCAACGTTTTTGCATTTAAACAATCGTTTATACTGTTCGGAGCTTCATTCAACTGGTTTTATCCTCCGTGTTTTAATTGTCCCAATAGGATTTATCCCATGTAATGATAAAGTCATTGGTCATGGAAATAACGAGTCGCCAGTCAATGTGCGTTTCTATATTACGATTCGAGTACATTGTTTTTGACAGGTATGTTGTGACTGTCATCATAAATGTAATGCATGCGTGCATACAAACTTTTGTATTATCGACACGATGCAATTTTAAATTTCCACATTTCGAAGCGTTTGGTCCACTTACAAGTTACTTGCAAGTGTTCTGCTGCCATTAATTTTGTTCAAATTATGAAAGCCATGTTATTAATGTACAAATTTACAATTGTTTACTTATATCCATTAAATAATATGACATTCGTTTAGGGCCCTTCCAGGTAAATCGATGGACTTCTTAAGACTGCAATTCATTACCAACTCTAGATAATTGGTATGAAGTAGCGAATTTTACTTCTTTGCTACAACAATATGCCGCGTGGTTACTACACGGTATAAATAAATTGAACTTGAATGACCTAAACGACACTGCTAATGTATACTTGTATTGATCATTGTTGCAGATGAAACTCGTAATTAAGCTCATTTTTGTGTATAATTGGCTCCCTGAAGTGGTAATATGAAAGTTAACAATTTGACTCAACGCCGTGTTGAAAGTGTGCAGTGTCCTTCTTTTTTTCGTTCAGTTTAAACGGGACTGCAGGTCTGTTCGTCATCTTTTGGCATGTAAATTTTCAGTCATATGATCATGCACGTTCATCAATTTTTATCAACGTT
Organism: Sinella curviseta; assembly: GCA_004115045.4. Taxonomy (NCBI): domain Eukaryota; kingdom Metazoa; phylum Arthropoda; class Collembola; order Entomobryomorpha; family Entomobryidae; genus Sinella; species Sinella curviseta. The sequence continues at coordinate 17,792,333 of CM023199.3, read as the reverse complement.
CATCAAAAAATCAAAAATAAAAATCCGTCAAGTTTCTTTTTGCGTCTACGAATGCCTACGGCAGTAAGAATACAAACTCAATAACACTGGAAAAACCACATATATGGCTCGATGGAAGCAACCTGCGTGAAATGACTTACCTCAACGTGGCAGAAGATCCGTTAAACGACGTCAACTTAACACTAAGAAATACATTTTACTTTCAGATTAGATATATCATGGGATTCCGTCTATTCATTCTTAATGATTTCACAATTTTCATTCATAAAGCTGTCCGTAGTTGAAATTGCAAGCATTGCATTGAAATGGCAATTATAACAAGTTCATTTTGTTAATGAATCATTTGAGAGAAACATTATCCATTATCATGAAGTGATTTTAGATTTGTCCAAAGAAATGAATTCTTCAAACTAAAAGTCAGACCTGCTATGAATCATTGAAATTGTATTTAAATGCTGGAAACTTAACTAACAATTAGATGCACTAACTTTCATTCCAATTCGGCCAGAAGCTGATACCGTGGAATTACAAGTACAGTATTCGGCGCTACCTGGTACCAAATCTTCATTTTACAAAAATATATTAACAACAACCTGCTGAAAATCTTATCAACAAGGCGAGCGGAATAACCTACAATTAGATGAGCAACGGTACACGTTGGTTTTAGTCCAAGTTAATATTAATCAGCGGACATATTTCTACCGTCTGTTGAGTACATACTAGGACGCATTGCAAAAAAATCAGTGCATACCGCGGCATTAGTTTTTCTGTGCCTTAAGCAAACCATTGCTTGGCTCACTTTTCCTTCCCTATCCCGGTTCACAAGGCGTGCATCGAGCAAGACAGCGCAGAGACCGTTCCTTCTCACACCACCTCCCCCCAAAAACCTCGCACTTTGCTTCCAACTTTTGGCAGAATCGTCTTCTTTCAGCCAGCCTAAAATGCCCTTCTATTCGTACATTCTTTGGATTTTAGGCATTTTAAATAAATAATCGTTATATGTTCTTTTTATGTAAACATATGCGCGTATCAAATCGGAAAAAACATTATTACCAAAATATATAACATTTGTGGACAACATAAAAGGTATTCCAACAAAATGCTGAACCCTTTCCGTCTAAAACTGTACATCTACCTGCTTTCGCAGCTATAATATCCGTAATTGATTTTCACCAAGCGGTCATTACTAGGCCACTATCGGCGTCGAAATATACGCTAAGTTGTATATATCAATATTAATTAACAAATGGAATATGTATATGCACTAATTGGTGTACGTGATTCAATGTTACAAATTGTCCTAACTTTTTAGAGAAGCTAAACTAAATGAGGAAATTTCAGTATTTTGACAGAATGTACCAAAGAAACCCGATCGTGAATATAAATTGTCATTTTTTTACAAAGCTTATTTGTTTTAAGTTCGCTCGCTTTCTATAAAAGTTGTAGGTACTTCCGGCTTAAAAGTGTTTCCATGGATTAAAGTATGTACTCAAAATTTCAAAGCACAACAATATTTGTTACTTTTTCGTAAATTCTTGATTTAGGAAAACTCTGTCCTTTGTTATGTACTAATCTTATAGTGAAAGATTACTGACAGCAGCCAGATGAAGACGACTATAGTTTGCCATGACAATCGAAGTAGCTTATTAAAGATTTTCAGTGTCAAAGAGCACCTTTGATATAGCACTTGAAATTTCGCTCTAGCGAATATAAATGAGCAAAATTGTTAAAATGGCGAAGTGCCTTATAAAAATATATTATCCTCTGCACGCCTTGGTGTCTCCATTAAGGTAGAATAATGCAAATCAAAACAAGATAGATAGATAGATGGATGATAGATTTCTCTTCCATTTGATGAAGGCATAATTCTTCTTAAAGAGCGGAAGCCGCAGTATGGTATAATATTTGACTCAGATAAAATCAGGATTGCACAAACAGTTGCATTACGTACCAGTTTTTTACTACTACGAATTGCATATACAACAAATGTGCCATTGCAGATCTACGTTGGTTAGAACGATCTCAATACCGTACTTTGTATGAGTGGCGGTTAACAATGGTTTTCAAACCCGTCTGTTTGGGAACGCACACCCCGCTACCATAACATATGTGAATGTGGATACAAAATGTGAATCGAATAAATTACCGAACAGTTTTCTGTTGACAAAAATTTGATATCATTATCATCATTTAGCAGTCTTTACTGAAGAATTTTCTGAAGCTGGTGTCATTTGTGAATGGCTAAGCCTATTTTACAACCCGTGGCGTCGTGAAAACACAGTCAATAATATAAGCCATAAACACTTGAATGATGACAGCATTTGGTCACATATTAACGATGTAAACTAAGTTGAAACTCTGTGTAACACAGACGACATTTATGAATAATGACTCCCCATAGTGACATTGCTAGCAAAAAGTTTCTGGAAACAACTCATCAATACCTATGTTACATTAAACTTGGTTAGACAGCGGGATCCACCAGTGCTGAACGTACACTGCACACAAAATGCTCACTGATTTCAAACTATTATCCACGTGCACAATCCATACACATTATCAAAGGCATGAAATCTCACGCGACCTTCACTATTAATTAATTCCTGTAGCAGATATTAGCATTCCATGTCGTTGATTCAATTCAGTGGCATTTCAGAGCATTAGAAAAGTCGACCGTGCTTCTCATGCCTTTACATATTTTTTGGCTCTCATCCAGATATTTTCACATTTTGAACATTTTATTATACTTCATCAGGTTTTATGCACACTCACATAACCACATCAATATAAATATTCCTAAATCATTATGTAACCATTAATATCAGGAAACTCGATTCTTAGCAACATAATTTATATTGGATTTGTGACCAAAATAGTGTTGGAACAATAAATAATTACAAATTATGACATTCAGAAGATAAATCAGCTTTCTTAATCACCTGCTGCCTCTATTTAACGTTTTGAAACGCACAATTAATAAAAGTTTGTATTTTTTGACTGCTAATATTCTTATCATATTTATTCAACAAACTAGATTATTCAGTTCTAAACTAGCGTGTCGTCCACAAATCACATATTATGACCAAGCGGTAACAGTGACATAACGTGACAAACGCAAAGATACACTTTTGTCCATTTTATATTGGCAGCAGAGTTCACATCGTACAGTAGTTACCAGATTGTTTATCATGTAATGTTGTTATAAAATTACGCGATTCTGAGCATTTCTTAATCAATGCTGCTTCAATGAGTAGAACAGCAAGATTAAATATTCTGTTTTGAGATTAAAGTTTGAGTTTACATTCCTTATCGAAGGTTTTCCTTTTACGTAATTTTATAAATCTTCTGTCCACAAGAATGGTATAATCTGGGACATGTATCCAAATGTCACACGTAGACAGGGATTTCGACGAGTGATGATAATTAATTTGAAATTCATGGTTCGTAAATATATGGTGAATGGAGAACCGCGTACTTATAAAGTTATAACTTATAAATTGTTACTCATAAGTGTATTACACAATGCAAAGTGTTTAAATTTTCTAACTTAAATGTTGTTGAAATATAAATGATCTAGAGATTGATTTTGCTTTTAAACTGATACCCAAGAAAATTCGATAGTTAAATATTTATAATATAATCAGAATAGAAGATAATCCTGACGTTGCGTCGTCAGTTTCTATACTCAGATTTTCCGTTCCACAATAACAACATTGGCATACGAATGAAATTAGTTTCTATTTGACACGTATTTTCCAAATTCCAAAACAGTTTTTAATCTGCATTTCGATATAAAAGTATTTAAGTGGACACGGCACAGTGTAACAATAACTCTAAAAATTCACCTCAAAGTGTACCAAAAATTGACAGCCTGAATTGAATTTTCATAATTGAAAAGAATTATTCAAGGGTGATATTTCCCAATTTGGCGTTAACATGCAAAGTTATGCATAAAAGTCTTGCCTTTAACTTGAGACATGTTACGTTTTATTTTTTCAAAATTGCTCGAATGTAACAAATATATAATTTTCCTGCATAGTTTTTGCATCTGAACGCCAAATTGGGAAATATCCCCCTTGAGAATTTATTATTCAATGAGGAAAATTCAATTCACGGTATCAATTTTTGGGTAAATTTTAGGGTAAGTTTTAGAGTTATGGTTTGGAATATAGAAAAAATGAGAAAAATCTACCTAGATAAATTAATGGTGGTTACAATGCCGAAAAGATTACGATACAATAGTTTTTGCAGGAGAGCGTTGACGCTAAAGCAGATTTTTCACATTAATTTTGCCAAAAATCCGAATTGATTATAATTTCAAGCCAAAATGGGTTTGTAATCAATTTATAGTAAGATTTAATAAACACTCATGCATAAAACGTTCAGTTTCCAGAAAATTCTGACGAAGCGTGTCGACTTTGCCAAAAGTAGCACATTCTCGTAATTCATACCGGAAAGTATGTGCAACAGCTACAAATTACAAGTAATACACATTTACGATGCTAAAACAATTAACACGTGCGTCAACTAGCTAGTCAATAATGGTGATTGCCATACAAAACAACCTTCTTGTTTTACAGAAATGTGAAGTTTACGAGATGTGAACAATTGAAGTATCGAAATTGATGCGCATACGTTTACGAAACAATAATCCAACTTATACATAGATAGATCCCGTACATATAAAACAAAGCCTGCCTATGATTGTACCATTTTCCGTTTGTAACATGGCATGAGTGGTAATATATTAAAACATTTCTGCGCAGATTAACGCCAAAACCAAAAACTTGCATCTATAAAATAATATTTTACGGTGCAGTTATAATGGTGATGTCAAATCTCTTACACATTTAGTATTTCTTAAGGTTATTTTTAGAAATTCGGAAAAAGTGAACAACATCTAGCTAGTCAATGCTCTCCTCTTTCCATTGCAAAAGAGATCGTGGGTCTATCGGATATGGCGAAAGCTCCTCAAATGCAATTTACTGGTCACAAATTTCTTAAACCCGACAACGCACCTGAACCGATCTGTTGCTCTGCCGATTGTGACAACCAAGCGATCTCGTATGAATGGCGTTTAGCTAAATAGCTTATGTGAATCTCAATTTACGATACCAACTTACAATTAGTAGGATTTGGATACCCACGATGAAACTGGGCATTTCATTCATTTGATACGGAGTGGGCGGTAAAAAAATGAAAAATGTAGTTACTGTGATAGTTTTCTTCAGCACGGTGCAAGAAGTACTACAATGAGCGATAATGAAGCGTGTCATCCCTTAATGATTCCGAAAATGGAGCTTTGGCTTGCAAACTATAGGATTCCAAAACTTTCAAAGTTTCAACTCAACGTCGTACCGTCAATAGAATGACCTTCATTTTACAATGGTAGACATATTGTACGTGAAGGTTTCCAAACAAATTTAGGATAATAACATTTACAATGTATGAAATTGGTTTAAACTATTATAGTAATATTGCTGTGTCTTGCAAAACGGATAAAGCGAGAAATAATCCGTAAGCCATCCGTTTGATGGAATTGAGTGAAGAGTTTATATGGCCATATTATACTGTATATTATTATGTTCAACAGAAATATTCATGGCAAATATGTAAAAGTTAATTAAATTTGTATGGCAACAGCAGTGGATTTTTAGGTACTTGACATTATCTCCGAATCACTACGATACCAAATATTTACACCATAGGGGACTACCATACCTTTGAAGTAATTTAGGACAGAATGAATGGTAATATGAATCCTGGCGTTGATTGGAAACAGACCCATTGACAAGTTGTTCACAGAATTTACAATTTTGGAACAAAACCATTGCCGGAAAGGGTAAATATGTAAATATACATAAATATTACTGGAATATGTAAATAGAGTAAGTTTGTGGAACAAGTTCTCAGGGAAAGTCTATTATGGCACCATTCACATGCGACGTGACTGATTCTCTTGACAACCCACCTCCACCAGCAGCAACTTAATTACTTGAGCATGTGTTTGGAGATGAATTAATGAATTTTGTAGTTTGCCTTGACACAAGTTGAACGGATTGGAATTAAAAATGATTCACCCGGCCTCAACAAAGTTAACGAAGGCCGACGGAATTCCACAGACGACACGCGATACATTTTTGTATACTCTTCATTAATAACCCGAAAGAAGAACCTGCTGATCGAGGTGGGTTGGAAAAAAAGCAATGTTATCAAATGAAAATGTTACAATAATATACTTCCCCCGACGAGTTTTTAAACAAGTTTGCACCTTGTAAGAGTAATTATTCTGGCAAGATGAACTAAGTGAGCAACCTGAGCCTGACCTTAAGAACGCATGGCCCGTATTTCATTTTGTAACGTGCTTGCTATTCAGGAAATTAGTAAGTAACAAGTAAAAACCATGATAGTCAGCTGTTATTAATCGCACCTACAACGTAATACAGGACGTATCTTATTATAATCTTTTGTCTATAGAATAATCATTTAAAACTTTTAATAATTGCTGATTCTTTGGGTAGGAATACAGATTTTAAATTTCTAGGTCGATCTTACATTCATGACTGACGTGTTTCAACACCTTGAAGCTGTGTTCAATTATCGTGTGGGAATTAATAGACGAAGGTCTCCGGAACTTTCACATGGCCGTAAACGTTTTTACGAACTAGTATGAGCTATGAGTAAATATCGTCGTGGATAAATCACATCCTCCTAACTCCAAAAGTGGCTAGAATTGCAATGGCATAACTCCAAAAGTGGATAGAATTGCAATGGACTAACTCCAAAATTGGATAGTATTGCAAAGTCATATCTCCTTTGGTCAATTTGTATCAACAAAGTCATATATCCACATTTTGACCAAATTACGATATTGGCACCATTGAAAAGAGCAGAAAATGCCGGTTCTTTTGATGTGCCGTTTATGTAGGGCCGACATTTACTTGCATATTAAATTTCATTACAAAGTGGCAGGTATGGGATCATGATCTTGACTTTTGTTCTGTTAAGTGCCCTGCTGTCTTTTTCGTGAATAACCATTGCATGTATTTCCAAATTTAATAGAGATTATTTAAGAGATCAATTTAACTTAAAAAACTGTGAAAGTAATCTGGTTAGAAAATTTATTTTGCTAGAAAAATGTCAGATTCCCAGTTATCGGATTGTGGGTCACAAGAAGATTCCTTAAGTTTTGATGAGATTGTTTCTGCGTGTAATCAGGCAGGCGTTTCAGTTCGTAAGGATATGCATAAATTAAGAAATAGTATTTAATTGGCCTAATAATTGTCAACATCATTTATCTAATAAATAGTAACTGTTTTTTCATATTATATTATCTGTGCAGAAAATGTGCAGCGGGAATCAGACAAGCTGCTGTCAGGTGGGTATTTAAGGAAACTCTCAGGTAAAATTGACAGTTCAGGAAGTACCATTGCCGGAATTCCAATTTTACCAGTTGTCAACTTGCAGCCTGAATCTCCCGGAGACCTTTGCCATGGCCGAAAACGAAGAAAGCGTGCTGACAAATCAAAATGGAAAAGCGAAATTTCAAAGGCTAAACGGTTACGCGGAGAATCATACATGGCTTCAACTACTTTGGAAATCGACAATCAAACCCGTCTTCGTAGGAGAAAGTTCTGCGCCCGTCAAGTACCTGCCAAGACCATCGGTCCAACTTGTTCGTCGAAGCAATGCCTTCGGAGTAAAAAAAGAAAATGTGGCCAATTTTCCCAGCAAGAACGAGATCAAGCCTTCAACCTGTTTTGGAAGAATATGGACTGGGGAGAAAAGAGGGAACACGTAATTTCTCTCATTGATTTTTCAAAGCCGACACGACGCCGCAGCAAGGAATCAAAAAAAGAACGCCAGGAAACGTACCTATATCATTTGAAAAAGGATGGAATCCGCCTTCAAGTATGTCGGGAAATGTTTATTAACACTTTAGGACTAGGATCCAAGCAACTTCGGGGGTGGCTTAAACAGAGAAAGCTTCCACGGGAGAAAATCATCAATACTCATAACAGATCGCAGTGCTCTTCACGGAACGTGTTTGCAAAAGAGTTTCTCACAATTCTTCCTAAGCTGCCCAGCCACTACTGTCGCCAGTCAACAACAAAACTGTATTTAGAACCCTCGTTTCAGTCAAAACGTCAACTATTTGGGGAGTACAAAAAATACTGTTTGAACGAGAACAAGGAATGTGTGTCTTGGGGAACTTTCCACAAATTGTTCGAGAGCATGAATCTTGGTCTTTATCAGCCTAAGAAGGATTGGTGTGACGTTTGTTCATCTCACCAAGCTGGAAATGTTTCTGAAGAAGACTGGGCGGCCCACCTAATATTAAAGGATGCTGCTAAAGAAGAAAAGTCAAACGACAAGAAAGCAGCGTTCTCTGACCAGTGTCATGTTTTATGTGTGGATGTTCAGGCAGTCCAGTTATGCCCTATGATGAATGCCAGCGCTTTATACTACAAAACAAAACTTGTAGTTCATAATTATACGGTATACGACATGAAAAGCAGAAATGTTAAGTGTTTTCTATTTGACGAAACCCAAGGAGAACTACGAGCGTCTGTATTAGCAACATGTCTGATTAACTACTTGGACCGCTTTAGTGATGAGAAGCCTATTATTATTTACTCTGATGGAGCTACATGTCAAAATAGGAACGCAATTCTTGCCAATGCTCTTTTGGATCTTGCCGTTAGGAAAAATGTAGTCATAACACAAAAATATCTCGTGAAGGGGCATACTCAGATGGAAGTCGACTCAGTACACAGCGCAATAGAGCGCAAATTGAAAAACCGAAGCATTTTCCTGCCGACCGACTATGTGGATATTTGCCGAGAAGCTAGAGAGGATCCCTGCCCATATGAGGTGGAATTCCTAAATTTTAAATACTTTAAAAACTATGCCGTTCCAGAACTACAGCGGTACAGCAGCATCCGCCCGGGGACCAAAGCGGGCGATAAATGTGTTACCGATATTCGGCAGCTTCAATACAAACCGAATGGAAGGATTGAGTACAAATTGGATTTTTCAGACAAGTGTATGCAGTTGCCTCGAGAACCATCTCAACAGATAAGCCCCGAATTTCCGCCGCTTTATCAAAATCGATTACCCATTAATAAACGCAAGTTCAAGGACCTACAAGACCTGTTACATGTGATTCCTGCTTCAGCGCATCCATTCTATAATAATATTCCTACGTCTTAGTAATAGTAAAGCTTTAATTGTTTTGTATAAATAAAGTTTCTGAAAACTTATACTTTTTTGTTTTTCGCTTATTTCTCATAAAAATTGATTTTGGAGTTACGCCTTTGTGATGGCAGCTTTCACAGTGGACTTAGGACATTGCCATTCTATCCACTTTTGGAGTTATGCCATTGCAATTCTATCCACTTTTGGAGTTATGCCATTGCAATTCTAGCCACTTTTGGAGTTAGGAGGATGTGATTTATCCACGACGATATGTACAATTAAAGTAAAATGTGAAACCAACCTGGTGACAAATACACAACATAAAGACATGAATGGAATGGAACCCTTGGATAATATTTATCCAACAAATATATTTCCGTATATCTTTAAACTATAAAAAACAAAACAGCTCAACCATACCAGCGCCTCCCGTGTACCACTTTTGCAGAAAGTAAAGACTCTATTACCAAATTTGTACAGCATACCTATACATATTTGCATTCCACATTCCCGATAACCCTGGAAAAGGAAAAACAACCTGAAGTACTTATTAAAATGCAAGCACTCACAATATAGTCAACAGGTCTGCAAGTACAGCCAAAGAAGGTGTGAATATATTTTTCGAAGAGAAACATTCAGCTAATCAAATCATAAATTTGTGATTTCGCATCATGGCCTCACAACTAACATTGCCTTAAATTCATTTATATTCTGGTTAGTCTTATAAACATTACAGTGTACTTAAAGTTTGGTAAAAAAATTGAATATTAAACTAGAGCCGCCATGCGGTTTATAGAAAGTTACCCGTTAATTAAAAAGCCCAATGCACGCTGTATGCCACTTCAATAAAATATTGTCAAAAAATGAAACATAAAAACATCACCCACAAACACGTGACAGAAAAAAGGTAAATTTAATGTATTGTAATTAGTTCGGCGTATAATATTAGGTATAATATTATAATGTAATAATAATATTAGGCGCATAATATTATAATATTTGGGCGTGTCGAGTAAAAGGCAGGGCGTGTAGAGTAAACGGTAGGGCGTGTAGAGTAAACGGTAGGGCGCGTAGAGTAAACGGTAGGGCGCGTAGAGTAAACGGTAGGGCGTGTAGAGTAAACGGTAGGGCGTGTAGAGTAAACGGTAGGGCGTGTAGAGTAAATGGTTGGGCGTGTAGAGTAAACGGTGGGGCGTGTAGTGTAAACGGTAGGGTGCGTAGAGTAAACGGTGGGGCGTGTAGAGTAAACGGTAGGGCGTGTAGAGTAAACGGTAGGGCGTGGAGAGTAAACGGTAGGGCGTGTAGAGTAAATGGTAGGGCGTGTAGAGTAAACGGTAGGGCGCGTAGAGTAAACGGTAGGGCGTGTAGAGTAAACGGTAGGGCGTGTAGAGTAAACGGTAGGGCGTGTAGAGTAAACGGTAGGGCGTGTAGAGTAAACGGTGGGGCGTGTAGAGTAAACGGTAGGGCGTGTAGAGTAATCGGTAGGGCGTGTAGAGTAAACGGTAGGGCGCTATAGAGTAAACGGTAGGGCGTGTAGAGTAAACGGTAGGGCGTAACATCGGGCTTCGCAGGTAAATGTCCGCCCCTTACTAAATCCGTGGTTAAAATTTTGAAAGTGATTGTATATTAGTATTATAAGCAGGTTCGACATTTTAATGAGATATAGGACACGTGGTACGGGGTGGATACACCGCAGGCCTGCGTCGTGTTCCGCACCTGTCACAAATTAATTGAGTAATGTTCTTTGGGCGAAATAAGATTGGGTTTAGCATTAAGAAAGTTAATGCGTGGTTTCTAACGTTAATGCTTTACCACGGGTTTCATAAGGGTGCAAGTATATAGCACGTAGTTTAGCTTCAAATAAATTAAAACAGGGTTTAGCAAGCGTAACAATTTTGTTACGAATTAATATAGAATTTAACAGGAGTAACATTTTTGTGACGATGGTGGTTTAGCATGGGCTAACAGTGTGCAACTTTAGTAACATTTTAACATGGGGTTTAGCAGGTGCATGTTCGCCTCCTGCTAAATCGCTGGTTAAAATATCAGAAGTAATTGTAAATTAGTAAAAAAATTGAATATTAAACTAGAGCCGCCATGCGGTTTATAGAAATTTACCCGTTAATACAAACGACCAATGCTTGCAGTATGCAACATCAATTAAATATTTGTAAAAATGAGGTCGATTACCGGATAGATGAAAACGTCACCACTAACTGGTGGCAGAAAAAAGTAAATGTAATGTATCGCAATTACTTGGGCGTATTATATTACCGGTCGTAGTCTAGTCGGTTGAAAATATGGTAAGCATGCAAATTAGATTCATTTCCTGTGCAATGATGGGGACCGCCGCAAAAATTCATATAAACTTCGTCCTGAGAGATAGCGATAAGGGTAGACATCAATTTATTCAAATTACAATTGAAAACTGTGTGTCAAAGTGCACACATCAGGGCATCGTACCAAACTAATCTAACCGAATCTGTTCGCTTTAGTCGCTCCGGTGTCTGTTTCACCGTCTTTCACCGTGACAACTTTTATAGAACAAACCTTAACTCAGCGACTCCATTATTTCCACAAGCTTGCTTGCGCAAATAACCGTTTACCATAAATAAACACTAATACTAAAGTGTAGATCAAACGATAGGGCGTGTAGATCTAAAAGTAGGGCGTGTAGAGCAAACGGTAGGGCGTGTAGATCTAAAAGTAGGGCGTGTAGAGCAAACGGTATGGCGTGTAGATCTAACAGTAATGATTGTAGATAAAGCGGTAGGGCATGTAGATCTAACAGTAGGGCGTGTAGATAAAGCGGTAAAGCCTGTAGCTAAAGCCGTAGGGCGTGTAGATAAAGCGGTAAAGCCTGTAGCTAAAGCCGTAGGGCGTGTAGATTAAACGGTAGGGCGTGTAGATCAAACGGTAGGGCGTGTAGATCAAACGGTAGGGCGTGTAGATCAAACGGTAGGGCGTGTAGATCAAACGGTAGGGCGTGTAGATCAAACGGTAGGTCGTGTAGATCAAACGGTAGGGCGTGTAGCTAAAGCGGTAGGGCGTGTAGATCAAACGGTAGAGCGTGTAGATCTAACAGTAGGGCGTGTAGATAAAGCGGTAAAGCGTGTAGCTAAAGCGGTAGGGCGTGTAGATCAAACGGTAGGGCGTGTTGATCAAACGGTAAAGCGTGTAGCTAAAGCGGTAGGGCGTGTAGCTAAAGCGGTAGGGCGTGTAGATCAAACGGTAGGGCGTGTTGATCAAACGGTAAAGCGTGTAGCTAAAGCGGTAGGGCGTGTAGCTAAAGCGGTAGGGCGTGTAGATCAAACGGTCGGGCGTGTCGATCTAACAGTTGGGCGTGTAGATCAAACGGTAGGGCGTGTAGATCAAACGGTAGGGCGTGTAGATCTGACGGTAGGGCGTGTAGATCAAACGGTAGGTCGTGTAGATAAAGCGGTAAAGCGTGTAGCTAAAGCGGTAGGGCGTGTAGCTAAAGCGGTAGGGCGTGTAGATCAAACGGTAGGGCGTGTTGATCAAACGGTAAAGCGTGTAGCTAAAGCGGTAGGGCGTGTAGCTAAAGCGGTAGGGCGTGTAGATCAAACGGTAGGGCGTGTTGATCAAACGGTAAAGCGTGTAGCTAAAGCGGTAGGGCGTGTAGCTAAAGCGGTAGGGCGTGTAGATCAAACGGTCGGGCGTGTCGATCTAACAGTAGGGCGTGTAGATAAAACGGTAGGGCGTGTAGATCAAACGGTAGGGCGTGTAGATCAAACGGTAGGGCGTGTAGATCTGACGGTAGGGCGTGTAGATCAAACGGTAGGTCGTGTAGATAAAGCGGTAAAGCGTGTAGCTAAAGCGGTAGGGCGTGTAGCTAAAGCGGTAGGGCGTGTAGCAAAAGCGGTAGGGCGTGTAGATCAAACGGTCTGGCGTGTCGATCTAACAGTAGGGCGTGTAGATCAAACTGTAAGGCGTGTAGATCAAGCGGTAGGGCGTGTAGATCAAACGGTAGGGCGTGTAGAACAAACGGTAGGGCGTGTAGAACAAACGGTAGGCGTGTAGATCAAACGGTAGGGCGTGTAGATCACATGGTAGGGCGTGTAGATCAAACGGAAGGGTGCGTAGAGTATTAGGAAGGGCACGTAAAGTGAACGGAAGGACGGAGTGTGAAATGTAATCGGTAATACGAACAGCGTAAACTGTACGACGTGTAGCGAAAATGGGAGCCACTATGGGGTAATTGGTAGGGCGTGTGGTGTAAACAGTAGAATATATAGAGTGTAGGCTTATTGGGCATTACGAGCATGGTGTTTGACACTCAGCCGGCCTACGGCCTGCGTCGTGTTCTACACATTCCACCAATCAACATGCCCTATCTATTAACACCTGCCATGCTATTATATGGCGCTGGGTTAGCAATAAATAAAGCATCAGGGGGTTTAGCATTCAAAAAATTAACACGGGGTTTAGCATTCAAAAATTAACACGGGGTTTAGCATCCAAAAATTAACACGGGGTTTAGCATCCAAAAAATTAACACGGGGTTTAGCATCCAAAAAATTAACACGGGGTTTAGCATTAAAAAAATTAACACGGGGTTTAGCATGCAAAAAATTAACACGGGGTTTAGCATCCAAAAATTAACACGGGGTTTAGCATCCAAAAATTAACACGGGGTTTAGAATCCAAAAATTAACACGGGGTTTAGCATTCAAAAAATTAACACGGGGTTAGCATCCAAAAATTAACACGGGGTTAGCATCCAAAAAATTAACACGGGGTTTAGCATTCAAAAAATTAACACGGGGTTTAGCATTCAAAAAATTAACACGTGGTTTAGCATTCAAAAAATTAACCCGGGTTTAACATTCAACAAATTAACACGGGGTTTAGCATTCAACATATTAACACCGCGTCTATCATTCACTAAATTATCCAGCGGTTTTATTTAACGTTTAACAGGGAAAGCGTTTCTGTTACGATTTAACATAGGGTTTAGCAGGGGTAACATTTTTGTTACGATTTAATATGGGGTTTAGTATTAGATAACATAGGGTTTAGCAGGAGTTACATTTTAACATAGGGTTTAGCAGGCATATGTCCGCCCCCTGCTAAATCCTTGGTTAAAAATTTGGAAGTAATTGTAGATTAGTATTATAAAGATAATAAGATAATGAATTAATACTGAGGCGAAGAAAACAAGCCGCAGGCCTTCGGCCTGCGGCGTGTTCCAGTCACAGTGCTCAGTCACATACATTCGTTTGAAGTGCGACCTAAGATTGGATTAAGCGTTTAATAAGTTTAAATGAAGTTTGGTACGTTAGTTTTTAACATAGGATTTAGCATGGTAAAATTGTTTGAGTTAATAGGATAAATATTTGTTACATGGGATTTAGTATTACATAAATTAACACCAGGTTTATCACTAAGTAGATGAAAACGGGGTTTAGCATTACATATGGTTTAGCATGGGTAACAGTTGTTTACGATTTAACATGGGGATTAGCAGGGGTGACACCTTGTTACTATTTTGGTTTAGCATGGGATAACATGTGTAACATTTGTCACAATTTAAACATTGGGTTTAGCAGGTAAATGTTCGGTAAAGTAATTGTATATTAGTATTATAATGAATGGACGAAATAAATGAAGCTTTAGCAATAATAAGTAGACAGGAGGTTTAGCGCGGCAATTTTTATCATAGGGTTTAGCGTGGTAAATTTTGTATAGTTGAGGGTGGGTTGAGTAAATATTTCTAACATGGGATTTAGCACTAAATAAACTTAGGTACGATTTAGCAACATTAAAGGCAGTTAGCATTAAAACGCTAACACGGGTGTCACATTTAATACAATACCACGGGGTTTAGCATTTAATAAAATGACACGGGGTTTAGCAGTTTATAAAATGACACGGGGTTTAGCATTTAATAAAATAACACGGGGTTTAGCATTTAATAAAATGACACGGGGTTTAGCATTTGATAAAATGACACGGGGTTTAGCATTTAATAAAATAACACGGGGTTTAGCATTTAATAAAATGACACGGGGTTTAGCATTTAATAAAATAACACGGGGTTTAGCATTTAATAAAATAACACGGGGTTTAGCATTTAATAAAATGACACGGGGTTTAGCATTTAATAAAATGACACGGGGTTTAGCATTTAATAAAATGACACGGGGTTTAGCATTTAATAAAATGACACGGGGTTTAGCATTTAATAAAATAACACGGGGTTTAGCATTTAATAAAATGACACGGGGTTTAGCATTTAATAAAATAACACGGGGTTTAGCATTTAATAAAATAACACGGGGTTTAGCATTTAATAAAATAACACGGGGTTTTGCATTTAATAAAATAACACGGGGTTTAGCATTTAATAAAATAACACGGGGTTTAGCATTTAATAAAATGACACGGGGTTTAGCATTTAATTAAATGACACGGGGTTTAGCATTTAATAAAATGACACGGGGTTTAGCATTTAATAAAATGACACGGGGTTTAGCATTTAATAAAATAACACGGGGTTTAGCATTTAATAAAATAACACGGGGTTTAGCATTTAATAAAATAACACGTGGTTTAGCATTTAATAAAATAACACGGGGTTTAGCATTTAATAAAATGACACGGGGTTTAGCATTTAATAAAATGACACGGGGTTTAGCATTTAATAAAATAACACGGGGTTTAGCATTTAATAAAATAACACGGGGTTTAGCATTTAATAAAATAACACGTGGTTTAGCATTTAATAAAATAACACGGGGTTTAGCATTTAACAAAATAACACGGGGTTTAGCATTTAATAAAATAACACGGGGTTTAGCATTTAATAAAATGACACGGGGTTTAGCATTTAATAAAATGACACGGGGTTTAGCATTTAATAAAATGACACGGGGTTTAGCATTTAATAAAATGACACGGGGTTTAGCATTTAATAAAATGACACGGGGTTTAGCATTACATTGAGAACAGCATGGGGACATTTTGCTAAGACTTAACATAGGGTTTAGCAGGAGGGCTATTGTGTTACGAATTAACATGGGGTTTAGTAGGGAGAAAATTTTGTCCCTCTTTTGGTTTAGCATGGAGAAACACGTTGTTGCATTTTAAAATAGGGTTTAGCAGGTTCATGTCCGCCCCCTGCTAAATCCTTGGTTAAAATTTGAAAAGTAATTGTAGATTAGTATTATAATGAGAACGATATATAGCAACGAGTGATTCTTGTTTCCATCAAAATCTTCCGACGTGTCCATATACTCTGATATCTGAGATGTAAAGGATATAAATTAATGATTTAAATGCCATAATTACTCGTTTTGTGGCAAGAATAAAACGCACACCAAAATTGTGAATTTTATGGTTATGGTAGTAACGATTCTATACAAAACACAAATGCAGCACCATCAAAATCCAAAAGATTTAAAGGTAAATAGAAATGCCCCAAAATAATAATTAAATTAAAGTCAGAAAAAGTACATATTATTACTGTTCGCGCTGCTTCTCTTACAACCATCCAAGTTTTGTACTTTTTCTTTAGGAATGAGTTGGTTTTCGGTATTATTTCCACTATACGATAAGAAAGTTCAAGCGATCTACTGAATCAATTATGAAGTTTTACTGCTATACGAAGTTACTGCTGTCGTTAAACATGTTATGTTTAATGTGGCATGTTAAGGTTGGGTACACTATGTGGCAAATGCTTCCTTATTTTAAAAATTACAGACACTTCAATAGCAAGTGTTGTCAATTGCACTTACGGACACACAAATAAAGAATATTGCTTCCAGGATGTTTACATATATGGTACGGAATCCCGAATTGTACATAAAGCTTAAGGATCTACAAGAAAACCTTTTATACAAATAATGGCAAAAAGTACTCCGTCGATCTCGTCGGCGTTGAAGAAACTAATGAATCACTTTCAAATGTAACAACGTACCGCGCTTGCAAAGATGAGAGTCATTGCTTCTACTTTATCATCACAGTATCTTAAATCTTATTGACGATTTTCAACAATTTAGCATTGTTATATTTCAAAATTTTGAAAAAAGCAAACCTGCCAAAAGTTTTAAATCTGATTCTAAACATGCATGCCAATTTTCAGCTCATTTCGTTGAAAACCGTGGCCTCCAGACCGCACAAACTTTTGACCCTTCGAACACCACATTTGCCCATATCTTCTTATTGGATTGGGTGGAAGGGGTATCATATGTGTGAAAAGACTTAACTAATAGTCCTAAATAATTGTGCAAAAAATCAGCCATTTTTATTTTCTTCGTGAAAACGCTCTCCGCTTTGAGAAATAGTGACTTCGAAGTCAATATGCGCTTCGTTTGTTAACAAAAATCGCAAACAAACGTTGCTGTTTGACGGCTCAATTTCAATCTGTTGGCCCAGAACTCTTTTATAATATATAAGGTTGTTCGCGGTGAGTAACGTTATTATAAGTGTAGTGTTTGAAAAGATTATAAATTGGAGGATGTGAAGTTTAAAATTTATATAAAAGTTATGGCGCAACACCGGATTATTGCAGTACATGACCAACTAAAATGTTTCCTTTGGCGTATGAAATTGGTCCAAAATAGAAAAACCTGCACAAAGGAACGAAATGGAAAAAGAAAAATTAACATTTAGCTGGACCAAATAGTGTCAAATCTTATAAGTATTCCAGTTGTCAGAAAATGGGCTTATTTTAACTAAATGTTCACTGCTGAATGCCGTTTTATGACGGTGATGATGAACAGACTGATGAGCCCTGAATTCGCATCTACACTACACAAAAGTTCCAAGTGGTTCGATCAGGATAACGGGAAAAATGATATGATCAGTGATAAACGTTAAAGTGGAGAGCGCTTCATTTAATAAACAATTAACTTTATTTCAATTTCAAATTCCTCAAAAGTATTTACAAGATTGGCCGGTGGCCCAATAGCTGCCGCAGCAGTTAACAAGAGGATATTCTGGAGAAGAGTCTGGAGAGAGAGTGTATAGAGAGAGTGGTGGTGGCGTGTGTTATAATGCTGTCTTTTTGGTCTGCTTGCGGCGTGCAAGGCAGACCTTCCATAAAAAACAAATGGAGAAGGCGTGCAAAATCACACCTTACTCAAATTCCACAGCAGCTAACTTGGGGCACACCGATCCACCATCACTCCGTACAAAAATAGCATGAAAATACACAATTTTGCAATATACTCCCACCTTCCAATCGAGACATTTCTGTCGTGATTGGAACAAACGGAAAATTGAGAAAACTGGACGGAAAAGGAAATTATCACTTTGCCCCAATACAATTGGACAAAGCTTCCAATCTTCTCAGGTGTGGAGTGGTCTACCAATAATAACAGAAACAAAGAGAAATTAAAATATACTTTTCTACATTATAATGAAATTATTAATTTTATTTTAATTTTCATCCTGCTCCATCAGAAATAGGCGTTGAGCCGGACGCAGGACAACACCGGAACGAGTCTTCACACGAAATAGCCTA
>CM023199.3:16971714-17062467 GCA_004115045.4 Sinella curviseta | reverse complement strand
AACTGTTATTGTAAATTGTTTCATAAAATTATGATATGATTAGTTGAGCAAACTGAGCTGACCGTATTACCACGTATCTAGATGCGCTTCTTCCCAGCAATCTATATGGGATTTCAATTTTATATGCCGAAACCAGCGGGCTATACAATTAATGTAGCAAAATGTTAATATGGTGTAGTAGTACATATGTATAAGCTGCATGAGATTTTGTGATGTTATGCTTTACTAATCAATACGATTTCCTGAGGACTGAGGACATGTCACTAATTGACAGCGTAGCTGGAAATTCCGAAATTAATCAGCTCTAGATCAGTTATCCTACCCACCATACGGAATAGTTATGTGAATATAATTGGTTTCACTAGTTCAATATAATTGTATTCTGATAAGGAAGAGAATCGATTTTGTTTCTAATTTACAACAAGGAATAATGATCATCAAACAACCAAAATATATCAATATTGTTCAATACGTTGGTGTTATTGCTTCATGCTAGAATACATTTCGTAAATCCATAACAGTTCGAACCTCTGTCACTACATGCGGTTAAATGTACTTGTTGCGAACTGAATCTAACTGGCTGGAGAGAACAAAGATATTTCTATCGTCTTTGCAGTGCAGAAGAGATTTTGCCGTTATTTTTAAAATTATATGATTTACAGACGAAACCGCACATCGAGTTTTCTATGATTTTCGACGCCATAATTCAACCAAAATGAGGGTTGTGGCTCGGAAACTGGTACCATTAAATGAGAAATAACATATTATTTGTTATCTGACACCAATTTTGCAATTTCCAATTTTTTTTGACAGAGCCTGCTGAAATACACGAATAATACCGCTACTTAGCGGCAAGTATCTACACAAACAGAAAGGGTGAATTCCCCCCAGCACGCAATTCACCCCCTCCAACACGCAATTTAAATTTAGGGCCCTCCAGCACGCAATTTGCCCCCTACAACACGCAAATCTCCTCCAGCACACAATTTACCCCCTTCAACACGCAATTTGTCCCCTTCAACACTCAATCTTTAGTTACTATAAATACATGATTGCCTGGATAAGTGAATTCTTTCTATGCCTCCGAAGGCAAATATGAACAAAAACTAATAAATAGATATGTTCACAGTATCATAATAAACCGTTGAAAAAATGTCAAAAGGAGGGCAAGCCCGTTTGATAAATAAATAAGTATTTATTGATCAAACGTTGGGGCATATATTGCAAAAGTCATAAAAGTTTATCAAAAGTTCTCGAATTTTCCTAAAATCCCACAAGTTTTCATAAAATCCCACAAGTTTTCATAAAATCCCACAAGTTTTCATAAAATCCCACAAGTTTTCATAAAATCCCACAAGTTTTCATAAAATCCCACGAGGTTTCATAAAATCCCACAAGTTTTCATAAAATCCCACAAGGTTTCATAAAATCCCACAAGTTTTCATAAAATCCCACAAGTTTTCATAAAATCCCACAAGTTTTCATAAAATCCCACAAGTTTTCATAAAATCCCACAAGTTTTCATAAAATCCCACAAGTTATCATAAAATCCCACAAGTTTTCATAAAATCCCACAAGTTATCATAAAATCCCACAAGTTTTCATAAAATCCCACAAGTTTTCATAAAATCCCACAAGTTTTCATAAAATCCCACAAGTTTTCATAAAATCCCACAAGTTTTCATAAAATCCCGCAAGTTTTCATAAAATCCCACAAGTTTTCATAAAATCCCGCAAGTTTTCATAAAATCCCACAAGTTTTCATAAAATCCCACAAGTTTTCATAAAATCCCACAAGTTTTCATAAAATCCCACAAGTTTTCATAAAATCCCACAAGTTTTCATAAAATCCCACAAGTTTTCATAAAATCCCACAAGTTTTCATAAAATCCCACAAGTTTTCATAAAATCCCACAAGTTTTCATAAAATCCCACTGCTTCCGTTGACCGTTGGCGTTGTGGTTCAAGTGTAAGGTTATATAATATCGACTGTTGAAATCAGAATGTCAAAATTCGCAATGGTGTGGAAATAATATGAAAAAACGAAGTGGAAGTAGTAGTAGAAGAAGTAACATTGCCCATAATAGTTAGCGGAAACATTTAGAGTAAAAGCGTTAGTTCTAATATGAGTTTCTCGCTTAGACGAATCAAATGAAACCTCACAGGCAAAGTTGTCATAAAAAGTCTAACCCATTTAACGATGTGTAACGGTTCCGGTTGACTTTTGTGCTTCAAAATGCTAGCAAGCCAAACTCTTGGTGACCAGTTATCTATTCCCGAGAACATAATTTGAAAATTCCTAACCGTTCACGAGACATCCTGTGCAAACACATTTTATAAAAAGAAATGGGATTCTATAAAAAGAAATGGGATTTTATAAAAAGAAATGGGATTTTATAAAAAGAAATGGGAGTTTATAAAAAGAAATGGGATACGCCATTTCTTTTTATAAAATCCAACGAAAAAAAAGGTCTTGGGATAAAAATAAAAACGCCAACGGTCAACGGAAGCAGTGGGATTTTATGAAAACTTGTGGGATTTTATGAAAACTTGTGGGATTTTATGAAAACTTGTGGGATTTTATGAAAACTTGTAGGATTTTATGAAAACTTGTGGGATTTTATGAAAACTTGTGGGATTTTATGAAAACTTGTGGGATTTTATGAAAACTTGTGGGATTTTATGAAAACTTGTGGGATTTTATGAAAACTTGTGGGATTTTATGAAAACTTGTGGGATTTTATGAACACTTGTGGGATTTTATGAAAACTTGTGGGATTTTATGAAAACTTGTGGGATTTTATGAAAATTCGAGAACTTTTGATAAACTTTTATGACTTTTGCAATATATGCCCCAACGTTTGATCAATAAATACTTATTTATTTATCAAACGGTATTTGACGCGCTTGCGCTCCTTTTGACATTTTTTCAACGGTTTATTATGATACTGTGAACAAATCTATTTATTAGTTTTCGTTCATATTTGCCTTCGGAGGCATAGAAAGAATTCACTTATCCAGGCAATCATGTATTTATAGTAACTAAAGATTGAGTGTTGAAGGGGACAAATTACGTGTTGGAGGGGGTGAATTGTGTGCTGGAGGACGCATAAAAATATTGCGTGCTGGAGGGCCTAAATTGCGTGTTGAAGGGGGTAAATTGTGTGCTGGAGGAGATTTGCGTGTTGTAGGGGGCAAATTGCGCGCTGGAGGGCCCTAAATTTAAATTGCGTGTTGGAGGGGGTGAATTGTGTGCTGGGGGGCAGGCACCAACAGAAAGGAACCCCCAAGAACCTACGCCATAATTATTTCAAAGAACCGTTGAAGTTACCTTAGAGGACATCATAGTACAACAACTCCATGCAATATGTGCAAAGCTGAGAACCAAATGTTTCATATCGAGAAGAAAGTAATATTTGCTGAATCCCCATCACATACTGGGCAAATTTAACTCAGGGCCTATTGTTGCAAATTTGGTATAACGGGGAATTCCACATAAATCAACGCATTTTGCTTAAATCTGCCCTGCAGGTCAATGGGTTCAGTTGAGGAAACGACAATTTTCGAAACTGGGTCATAGGTGGACGAGGTCATATAGAACTTGTTTTTTATAATTGTGTTTCTCTGTGATGCGTTCCATGTAACTGGAAGTAGTAAATGATTAATGCCTGCATCATGGTACTTTTTGCTACATAGTAGCTTGCTGCGTTTATTTAATTAAAAATATATATGAAACTTTAAGAGGCAAAAGTACAAGGCGGAATAATACAAAGCATTTCCTCCAATCACTTCATGCAAAGTATGTTTGTCATTTCTCACAAACTTTGTAGCAGGGTTTTGTGAATTTCGAAGAATTATTGTTTTTGAAGCCGTCGTGACACAAAACATTGTTTACTTCTGTTAACATTTAATTACATTTGCTACCACAATCGGAATATAATTGAATCTTATTACTGGGGTAACTGGAGCTTCGTACGCGAACATATGGACAGGTTTGCGATTGCATTGCAGTTTTACCAATCATGCACACTGACTTGCAGGATTTTGCGAATTGTCTCAGATTATGATTTTGCTTGGACATACAGATATTCAACAGAGGATCCGACCAACCATTAAATTCCATTTTGTAGAATAAACATTGCTCCAACAAAAGGTTAAAATGCTGCTGGAACAAAACTTACTGGTGTGGAAAACATTTCGCCTTTACGGTTTGCTGACAGCAGCTATACACGAGCCTTACCCATTGGCATCAGCAAAAATTGGAAAAGGTTTCTACCAAAAATACTCTACACAATAATGTTTGCATGCCTATCTTGGGCTCAGTTTTACTACGTTAACCGATACTTTACGGTGTCCGAAACTGTTTAGTCTTTTATGATGCAGGTTAGTATATCTGTCCATATTTAAGTAATCATCGAGGTCGACAGAAATCGGAAGAATATTAAGGCTAGTTTCAACTCACTCCTTAAATTTGAACTTGGAAATATTAAAGGTAAGTTTCAATAGCAGATGTTAGGCCGGAATAACACCGAAAGATAACAAATAGTTACATGTCAGTTTATTCGGTGCCGGCTTAGTTGGGCTTAACTTAAGTAAAGGAGTTCGATTCAGAATGCCTTGCTACATGTGGCTTGTAATTCTCACACTTCCAGGGACATCTCTTCATTCCTCGGTCCATATCCTGGCGACGCATTGTTTGTCAATACGTTTGGGCTTGCCACTATTCTAGAGCGGTGAATCCAGATACCGGACCATTCCAATTTTTACAACATTTGCCAGTTATATGTATACTTCAATTCTGCTCGTCAGCTTTAACAGTGTTGATATTCAGCTTCAGCCTTGGCAACTGCTTTCTAGAATTTTCCAGCTACACATTAGTATCATCCTATTGTTTCCTAAACTATCTGGATAGTCTGACCGCTAGCGTAAAATCAGTGAATCTCGAATGAAGAGTATTGAACCCATTTTTGAGCAGTGGCGAAAAATCCAACTTCTTGTGCCAACGTTCACCAAAATTCATTAATCCATTTTATCAACATGTACTACACTCCCTACCACTAGAGTAAATTATATAAGTACACTGTTCATCATTAATTAAATTATAGTTTGTTCGCCTTTCAGTCTAGTACCAGGGGTAAAAATTCTTACCCGTAAAAAAATTTTTAATGGATACAAATTTTTAAGGGGTACAAATTTTTAAGAGGGTAATTTTTTTATTTTATAATTTTTACAAAAGATATCACGTCTTAACTTGCTAACTTGTTGTTTTCTATCTAAACATCAAAGAACATCTTAACCATCAAACACAACTAGCAACATGACCTCCAGAACATCATGGTTAAGATTTGGCCAACAATAATATAAGGGTCTTCAGCAGGTCGAGCTCCGATTCATGTTAGAAGAATTACTGTCATGAAGTTCTATTTCCAGCCATTCCCTTCCTCGTTATTCATCTTGAAAGATAATACCACATTATGCTTTGTTTATGTAAATGCAAACTAAAATTGCAAAAGGAAAAGTCTATATGGCACAAGAGAGACAGATCAGCCAAAGGGTACTCGATACTCTTTTTCACAGCTAAACGAATGATCCTCCCGAGGAGTCACAAAACGTAGCACTTCATAATTAGCTGCATATTGTAATGATCTTGCCTCACTGAAATTTATGTTAAAAAGTAGAAAGTTAAAATATCAAAATAATGGGGGTTGTGACACACTAAAATACAATAAGGATGCAGAATAACTGCATAGGTCTGTATGGGTATGGAAAGCAGGACATGATGCAGCAGACTTATGGATATCTGTCTGCTGCATTATATTATGATGTTGATATAAGGCAATACACTACCTGCTCTCAACAGCAGTAGGCCACCACCACCACAAACAACAACAGCCACAGTTACTAAGGCTATATAAGTACCTACCTACTGCTCAAACAATTGGCACTTTTCAAATAAAAGATATAAAGAGATCAAAAACCTTCAAAGTTTTAATATATTATTTCACATATTATTCAATGAAAATTACCATAAAAATTACCTTTAACTATTATTCTGCAATATTTTGGTATGTATCCTAATCTTTGGCATTCCCCAAAAAATCCGTCAAGTTCCATGTTGTCATTTCACAATGTTCTAATTTACAGTACATACCATGATTAAAATAACCCTGTATTGGCTTCAAATACCACTGTGAGATACATGATAATTACTACATAGTGTGGTAAACGAGTATTGGTACCCATGTTTATACACTGTATAATATACAGTACATCACTTTTTTGGCATCACTTTTTGGCAACCCAGCGTTGTCTGGAAAAATTTGCTGCAGCTGATAACTTATCAATCTGGATACTTAAACCGATTTGAGAAGTGACAACTCGATGACGAGTCTTATCAGTATTTAATCAATTTGAGGTGCACATAAGTTCATCTGCAGATTTCATTTGTTTTCAACGCGATAAATCGAACCATGGAATATGGCTTTTAGTTGATTCAAGTGCTGAAAATTGCTCAAATCCATTTCATACTTTTGCTATTGTACGCCGTAGCATTTACCATCATAAATCAGTCACTCCAACTCCGACTGACAGTGAACACAGGCTTTTTAAATTAATAGTTTTATAAATTACATAGTAATTACGTTTAATTTTTTTCATATGTAATAAAAACTGTTAAATTTCAAAAAAATTTAAAAGGCAGCCCCACGTTTTGTGTACAAAGCATTTCATATAAAAATATAGGACATCTTCGGAATTTTACAGTATTTTAAATGCGATCGTAGTTGCTCAATTTAGGCAAGAGAAGGAAAAAATTGATAGCACGGAGTACGTTTACTCCCGACGCGACAATTTCCAAGTTATATGTAATTTAGTTATTATATCTCTGAATTTAAAATGGAAAACGGACTACAAGGTTAGCTATTATTAAAATAATTTTTGGCTAAATACTGAACACGAATTTCACCATCTTCATCCTCACTTACACATTTTCAGAAGTCGTGCTGGAACCTGCGAAAAGTTACGGCCTCCCACTAGACGTTTTACTATCCTCACCGTTGTTCTGGAGATCAATCAAAATTTGCAATTTTCTCAGCACAGCTCATAAGCAAATACATGAAGCGACTGATCCTGACACCAATAGATTTAAACACAGTCTCGATGCAGAGGGAGCCCTACAATTTCATGGTAACTGGGAACCTGTCCTTGAACCGTTCCATTTCACCATTTCAACATCAAGATATGACGTGAGCAAGTCGACTGGAAAAACGACGAGAACAAAATTGAAGGGCATAAGAAGCAGTTCTACTTGCGCCCTCCTTGGTGTAATCAGAAATAAATTTGAGCACTACACTTCAATTCCAGACCAACACAAGGCGAGACTAGGCTGGTTCAATAAGCTGGAGAGAAGTAAAAATGGATTTGTCTTTAATCAGACTTTGTACGTTAACTACTGGACCAGAAAATTTCCTCAACTGCTTCCATTTCTATGGGAAAAGTTTAAGGGTTTCAGGAAGATATTTTTGGACTTGGCAGACTTTTATCCGAAATGGTTAGAGCAGCAATACAGTAAAAATATCTGTTTCGACACGGAAGATGCATCCAGCCAACTTTATAACGCACTATTACATCACCTAGATGAAGGTTAAATAGTCAACAAACATTTTAAAATATAAACTATAAGTCTCGTCCAAACCTAAAACACATTAATTATTTGTTTTTCAGGCCAACTGACAGCACGCTACACAAATTCAACAGATTTCACAATTGAATTTAGACCGCTAAAAAAGGACATACTACAAAATTTATTGGGCGATTGCTGCTTTGTGGAAATTCAAGTTTCAGAAAATTCTATGGCATGCTTTTGGTACAGCATTACTGACGGAGGAATTCTTCAAATCGTTGACAAACGCGAAATGAAGGTAAATTATTCTGGTAATAATGGTAACACATACCTTGGCATTTTTCTGGCTAAAAGCATCTTCGAAATCACTAAGTACTCAGTATTGGTTGCATGCTACAGTAACACAGGTACTGATAGCAGAATTATAGTGTTTATAGGTGAAGACAGTCTTATAAATGACGATAAAGAGGTAAATGGGATATATCATTTTGTTAGAAAGCTAAAGCTTTTAGACATTGATCTTAAAGAATATCACGTCAAATGGAGCGACCTAAGTTTAGCAAAACAAAGTAAATGTCAAGCCCATAACATGCTCCAATTTTTGTTACACGGCAACGAAATGTCACTATCAAATGTGTTGCCGAATGATCAGGAAGAACGGCAAGATATTTTGTCTGAACTATCTGGCGACTTGCTTGTTAAGTTTTTGAAAGGTGAGAGGCCTGAACTTGGTAAAATGTTTGAAGTCCAGCCCATTTATCAAGAACGTCGGATATATCCGCGTGATAAGTTGAACTGCTCAATTTTTTCATCTGCCTCTGAAGACGTGTTTTTGCTTACAAATATAACGTTAGAAAAGCTTTGTAAAAATTTTAAAAAGGAAGATGTATCAGTTATACATAGCATTAATAGCAAGCTCAAGGGTAGAATATTTCTGGTAGAAAATAGTCAACTCTTCCCAGCATTGGTTGACAAGATTAGTAGAGATGGCAGACACAATAATATTCATTGCTTAAGATACATGGAAAATGACACATTCCAATGGCTTGAAACTTACGGCTCATTTGCAAGCATTGAAAAGTCCCTACAAGACGTGATTGATGATGGTAGCGTCATGAATGAGACCGAATTTATAGAGCATCTTGATCTCAAAATCTCGTCTTTATCGAAATTAGTTTTTATTGCTGACACGCCAGGAATGGGAAAGTCAGCGATGCTCAAAAGCCTGGCGCAAAAATTAGTTTCAAA
The DNA here is from genome assembly GCA_004115045.4 of Sinella curviseta. Lineage (NCBI taxonomy): Eukaryota > Metazoa > Arthropoda > Collembola > Entomobryomorpha > Entomobryidae > Sinella > Sinella curviseta. The sequence continues at coordinate 17,053,598 of CM023199.3, read as the reverse complement.
ATTCAGGAATCGTTTTGTGCTGTTGCTCAACATGAACAATTTTGTGGGCCAACTTGAAAATTATAATTTGACAAAATCTGGCATCGCATCTGCCATTGCAAACATTTCTTGCTCACATCCGGCAGAAAAGCAACTTGCCAAAATGTTGTTCAAATGGCATTCAAAACTGAACAAAACCTTTCGCTTTGAGATCATGCTTGATGGTTTAGATGAAACTATGCACGAGCAGCGAGAAACTGCGATTGAAGCGTTGAGATTTTTTGAGAGAGAAATGCCGTCAGCTCGCATTTGGGTTACCTTAAGAGATCACATGTTGGAAGACTTGAGAAAGAAATTTGGTTTGATGGGCTTTAAACTTGAGCCATTTTCTGAACATGTTCAAATTGAATTCTTCAAAAGTTATTGGATGGGGAGAATAAAGGCCAACAAATCACAATTTTCCTTCAATAGTGATCTTAAAATGCTCGAAACAGCGAGCCATCTGGCAAAGGTCCCCTTCTCCAAAGCAGAGAGGGAAATTGCAGGAACTCCTCTTATTTGTCGCATTCTTGCTGAAATTTACGAAGAGTTTGTAATGTCGGGGCTAAATTGCAACAACCGTATTATCGCCACAACGAACCATTCGTTGAGCGCCATTTACAATCAACTTATGGAGCGCAAATTCCATTTATACATACGGGAAAAGAGACGAATTCCAGTTGAAATCTCGATTGACGACTTTGTCTGCTTTGCTGCACGAAATGTTCTGGAGCATTGCAGCGTGTACTTTGCAATTAGTATAATATTTTCTGACGCTGTTGCAAGCCAATTCCAAAATTACTTGCTTGCGACAACTAGCGTGAGTGATCGTGAGCGCTTGTTTTCTGCTGCACTTGACCATGGAATTTTGGAAAAGCGGCATCCACCCACATTTCTTCATAAAACGTTTGCCGAGTTCATTATTGCCCGTTTTATCTGCTACGTGCTAAGTGACGAATGCCCGCTGTTGACAAAACATGATGCGTTGTTCCAAGAATTTCTCCTGAAACATGTCCTGGCAACAGTATTTGTCAACGATTCGTTGACCTATGAATTTAAATTTCCCAACTTGTGTCACTTTTTAAACGCAATGTTGGATGGTTTGGTTCCCAATATTTCTGTGTCATTTTCACATGTCCCAGACATAGACTATATAATTATGCTTCTGGGATCAAGTGGCTACAACACTTGGCCATTTGGGAAGCATCCATTGTATGTAGCCGCACATCGCTTTCAATATTCAAAATTGATAGCACTTGTCCTCCAATTTCCGACCGCGATCACGTACAACTTTTTCGTCACGGCACTGCTAAACCATGAATATACAGTTTGTCGATATATTATCGAGACCCATTCTCAGTTTAAGCCAATAGAATGGCATATAATGACAACAAGTGACAAAAACCAATTTAGTGCACTACACTGGGCGGTAGTGAGCTTAACAGCTAGCACGTCTGAAACTGAGTGGGAGAAAGAAAAGCTATTTTTTAAATATCTTGTTGACAAGTACAAGTCTGTGGGTGTTGAGAATCCAATTGATTTGTTCGATGCAAAAGGCCGATCTCCAATTTTATTGCTCTCTCAAGTTGGCGCAATGAGAGAGGAATACGTTCTGGAATTTTTCGTCCAAGATTTGAAGGCAAACATAAGTGTAGTTGATCATGATGGCAACACTGCGTTGCATATGCCGTTTTACGATTGGTCAGCAGTTTATAAAAGATATGGCGTCTTTCTCGCATCAACCCAGCTCGAGTCATATGGAACAATGTTGCGGTTTTTAAAAGGATATGGGTATTTAAAGAACAATATAAATGCTAAGAACGATGAAGGCCACACTCCACTTCTTAGCGTAATAGATTCCATCGGCGAGTTTAGGGAATATAGTACAGAAGCGTCGATGGGTATGCTGTATCATATACTCCACAATTTGAAAAGCTGCTCAGCAGATTTCAATGCTACAGATAACCATGGCAACACAGCACTGCACCTGTCTCTTGAGAAAGATCTTGATTTTAGGGTTTTCAAAATTTTGATACAATGTGGCTGTCATATTAGCGCTGCTAACAAAAATGGCCAGACTGCTGTTCAATTGGCGGAGCTAATGGGTCAAAATGATGTAGTGACATACCTAATCGAAAAATCCTTACAAATTTTTTAAAATGAGATAAAATCAGAGGAGCAGCGAATATTTTTTTGAAACATCTTGCAAGATGTCACAGTCTCTTTTGCAAAATTTTCCAGACATAACATATGCTTGTCCTCAATCAGTAATAATTTTTGAGCCTTCTGAAATGTAATAATATAGTGATATATGTATTGTCAAATTATTTGCCTTAGCACAAGCTCAGTGAATATATGCGCTTATCTGTAAATATATTTAGTTAAATATTGTACACTAACACCCCACTAACTTTCGATGCCAAAGTGACGCGTCAACCTATATTCATAATCACTCCACAAAAGCCGCAAAAGTAATTTTTTTCGTACTTGGTACTTCGCATGTAATGTTGAGGTGAAATTTTGTGCCCAGATTTGATAGTATCGACCAATTCAAAACGATAAACAACAATACCAATCCTTTCTCTTCCTCTATCTTATTTCATGAGACATGGAAACATCATATTCCTCTTAATTGTTGTTGAGAATGTCCTATAAATTGCTTCCGTTGCAACACGGCTTGTTACAATTATTTATTTTCAGATTCATTCATTCCTCTATGATCTCTTTATCTTATGTAACTTTAGCGGACATTTTTAAGCTCATTTTAAAGAACAACTATAGTTACTGGAATACTTTCTGCTTTTGCCACACCAAAGTTCCATAAATTTATTGAGCTACGACTTACGCTTGCCTGGCCAGCATAGGCAGCTTCCTTACTCCTTTCTTCTACTTGATTGCATGCATTTCTTGAGCATTTCTTTGTCCACCAAAAAATGCAGATGCAGTTCAAGGGATTTCCGAAAATATTTTGCTTCACAAAGTACGCAGTAGCAAAACGTTAAAATTCATGTATTCAATACGGATATCTTGTAGCCATAAAAACACACTAAGAAGGAAGAACCATTTCATTCAACAAAAGTATTTAGCCTGTCTGATCACCGAATTTGATGAAATTTAATGGTTCACTGTCACTGCTTTTATACGTTAGCATCCAAATGGCTCATGCGTATAGATACGAATTTTCGCTTTAGTCGTCATAAAGTTTTCATTTGTGATGATTGATATACCAAAAATTATCTGAATAAAAAGCATTAAAAACCATTGCAATTATTTTTTACAATGTTGACAAATGTTTTCTCTGGAATTGTTTTCACATTCCGTGCTGTATTAAATGGTTTGCTTGACATTATTACTTATATTACAATATTACAGCATTATAAATGACATTACTGTCCCAGGGCAATTATGACTTTTAGGTTGCATTTCACATTGCATTTGTATCCATTCCTAGCTACTGGTGCTGTTGATAACAAGCCACTTTTACTGTCGTCGTTAATCAGCCACATGACTTTTTAGATTTTAGGAAGCACCGCTGATTTCCCCTTTGAACCGGAATAAAACAACGTGCCCAGTATTCTGTTTTCTCTCAGTCGGTTTATAATTCCCGAGAAATTTGCGTTGTGATTCATCAAATGCGGAAAGGCTTTGTGGCTTGTCTTGACGGAGTTCAAAGCTTTGAAAAATCAAAGCACCAAGAAGCATTGCAGCTTTCACATTCTTTTATTTCGGCATTTCATATGTAAACTTTGTATATCGATTTGTTGATCAATCAAAAAAAGAATGATCAAAAGACAGTACCAGGGTTACGCATAATTTATTTTTTGACATTCATTTTCCACAATATTCTGCATGCAATTTGGTATTTTCGACAACAAACTGGATTGGTAACGGCGTTTCAAGAGAAATACGACGTTGATTATTTCCCACCACTCGCATAACACTATTTGATGCAATAATTGCAATCGACATTCATGTATACAAAGGTGTGAATACACTAATACACATGTACATGTCATGCAAGGCAGTTTTGTTCTACCTACCATGAGATTCACTTTTAACTTATATCTGGCTAACTGTCCACCCACCTACAAATTAGTAATCTCCAAATGGGCTGAATTTAGACATTCCTGCCGCGGAAGCGTACCAATGATATAAAAACCGTAAAAGCTGTTTTCCACATATAATCTATCATGGACATCGCTTTAGGTGTTGGGAGTTGAGCGACAAAAAAAACAGAATAATCTGTTTACATAGTTCCAATTATCTTGTAACAATAATGTTCACATGTTTAGATAAGTACGTAAATGCTGAACCCATTTTTTGTCCCGTTTATCAGTAGAGTTGTAGGAAACAAAAATAAACAGTTCAGATGCAGATATTGCTGACTGATTTGTACCTTTACTGCAGTTTTCTACTCTTCCACTTTCTCAAAAAACTTTACTTGTGCCTACGCAAAGATATATAAACTAGGACGGGTGTAAACCCGAATTAAAAAACTACCGGACACGTGTTTTGTGTGAAATTGAGACATTTGGCACTCAGTTCACCTTCCCAAACACTAATCTCGACGAATTTCCGAAATAATATATTTTGACCCTTTCGTGATCCTGTGACCCGTGAGGGTCATGGAGCCATCACTAGTTGGTCGAATTGACCCATGGTGTTATGACAAAAATGATCAGCATAATATTCTCTATCGGATAAGCCGATAAAAGATTTTTGCCCATAAGGATGCATGGGGGACGTTACCCCCCACCGTACCCCTGGGGTTGGGCCCCGGAGCCCCAAAATCAATACCGATCTTTAGAATCACCAAAGGTACCAACATGCTAAATTTGAACCAAATCGGTCAACGAGGAGGAAAGTGATAGTGTTTACAGACAAACGGACACACAGACAGACAAACAGATCAATCGCAACTAGGACGGGTGTAAACCCGAAATAAGAAACTACCGGAAACGTATTGTGGGTGAAATTCAGACATTTGACACTTAGTTTGCCTTTCCAAACACTAATCTTGAATTAGTCGACGAATTTCCGAATTTTTGAATGACCTGAGGTACCTCCATGCCAAGTTTGGACCAAATCGGTCAACGTGGAGGAAAGTTATAGTGTTTACAGACACACAGATTAACAGACACACAGACAGACAAACAGATCAATCGCAATAACTACCTATATAAGCATTTCATGCTTCCGGTAGTTAATAAGTACAGAAACAGATCAAAGAAGGTGGAGACTTTTCCAGCAAAATACGGTTTGAGTTTGATTATGTTGATTCCCTCAGTAGCTCTTTGCTTAGATCTTTTCAATTTTTATAGGTTATTAACTACCGGAAGCATGAAATGCTAATATAGGTAGTTATTGCGATTGTTCTGTTTGTCTGTCTGTGTGTCTGTGTGTCTGTTAATCTGTGTGTCTGTTAATCTGTGTGTCTGTGTGTCTGTTAATCTGTGTGTCTGTTAATCTGTGTGTCTGTGTGTCTGTTAATCTGTGTGTCTGTAAACACTATACCTTTTCTCAGCGTTGACCGATTTGGTCCAAACTTGGCATAGAGGTTTCCCAGGTCATACAAAAATTCGGTATTGTTTTTGAAGTGCCGGAATGGTGCGGGGATGAGGTCACCATGCATCTTTATGGACAAAAAAACTTTATCGGCCTATTTTATAGAGAATTTTATGCTGATCATTTTCTGTCACGGGACCACGGGTCAATTCGACCATCTTTCGTTGTGGTGGCTCCATTGACCCTAAGGTCAACAAAGGGTCAAAATACATTATTTCGGAAATTGATCGAAAAATTCAAGATTAGCGTTTGGAAAGGTGAAATGAGTGCCACATTTCTCAATTTCACATACAACGCGCTTCCGGTATTTTTTAATTCGGGTTTACACCTGTCCTAGTTTTTGTTTTTGTTAATTTTTAAGTAACAATGCAATTCTTGTGCTCTCGTTGTACTAGGTCATATGTGAGATTATATTTTTGGCGGTTCTAGCTGGTGTAATGTGATGTACCGCATCCGAGGAAAGAGAGAATCTAAGCTTGATGTATTTGATTTATATTTATGATTTCTTGCCAGAGGGTTAACAGCCACTATATTTAATAGTTGGTTTGAAACTTCATTTCTAAAAAAATGATGCCTGTTTGCGTGAAGCGTCGCTGGATAAATATGCAGCTTACCGGTTACAAATACTGCTGACATATACATGGCTTTTATGTGGATTGGTTTTCATGGTGGCTGTAATTATGAAAACCTGCGACAAAAATAAGATTCTATGCAGAACAATATGAAGCATGATTCGTCATGTTTGGACGTAGTGAAGTGGCGTATCACTTGGATAGGTGTTACTTAAAATTTTTATTTTAAAACCATCAGTGGAACTAAGGAATCTTGTCCTATAGTAACAAGGAGAAACGGCAATGCATCAATATAATTTGTTTGTCCTATAAGTATAATGGAAACTGATTTGAACATTCATTGAAGATACATACAACTTTCGCAAAATGATCATTCGGGTTGTTATACATTGATTTTACTTCTAAGTTCTAGTTGTTGATTTCCAGTTCGCAAATGTATCGCAATAAAGTCGATCCCACAGCTGTTCTGAACTTGATATCCAAATCATCCCGAATGTAAACTCTAGGCATAGGTATCATCACGTTAGGATGACCGTCATCCCATGGAATCCATGCACCAAACTCGCCACCAGTTTCCCACACAAATGTATTATTGTTTGGTATATAGCTCCCTCCTACCCAAGCATTGTAGGGCACCGGAAAGTTTCCGGTCAGCTCATCCAGTTCTTCAATGGTTTCAATACACATCAGTTGAGCGCCCTCTCCCAAAAATTGTGCACAGTCCGTACGCGCAAGGCCATAACTTGTCTATAATATTTACACAGCTGGATGAATTTACTTGATTCGTTCCGGTTCACTTTGAAGTATTGATTCAAAACAATTATCTTACCAAGGAGTGACTAATGTAGTAATATTTTGTTGATCATTGAAATCCACCAGTCATCTTGTTGAAGGAGCCAAGAAGTGTAAATTCTTTCGGTGGGCCGAAACGATGCTGCTCAACGATGGTATCACCTTGGGCAAAATACAATAACCGTAGCCACAATGCCACAATAAGGACGCCACGAAAACTCATTTTGTCTGTGTAGTCGTAGGCGGGCAGGTAATTTAAAATTGCTTCCGAATGTAATGCTGTGGAGAAAATGAATTCAAGAGTGCGAGCTATCTGTAATTTTATAGCGTTTATGTGCTTACCAGTTTCATGACATGAGATTACGAACACATCCATTGAACAGGATATGGCATGGGTAAACATTTTAATTGACGTCAAGGCAAAATAAATATTTTGAGTGGCCGGAAAATGACGTTATGTTTACTACTCTGCACTTGAGTGGATAAATTCAGCATAATGTCGATTTCATAGTTATGCTCGTAAATATTCATGCGCTTTCAACAGCAGCACATATTGTAGATAGTATCTGCAGATAACCACTCATGTAAAAATATTCCATGAACTAAAAATGAAACGTTAAAAACACACAATCTGTAAACAAGAGTAAATAAGAGTTGTCACTCACTAGATGTGATTATTATGCCATGTAAATAAATAATGTTCCCTAATTTTTCGTCACAAATTTTGACATGACGGATTACGATAAATTTATTTGTTTGATTAAATCGATTATTTTGATGTATCATAGAATTTTAGTTTTTATCATGTCAAATAATTTGTACACATTTTCATTTAAGACAATTTGGCAAAATCGTATTTTTACACAGGCCCGTTTTGTACGCACACATGGTAATACATATGGAGGTCACTCCATTAATTTCGCGCTGTTTAATTTTAATTACTTCTATATAATAAAATGCCCAACAATACAACCCATCCATTGTTTCTAAAAATGCGCCTGTCCAGCTTTGCCACCTGGATGGCGTTGAAATTAAAATTTCACGACGGTACACATAAAGCTTATATTCATAACAGAGTGCAATGTGTCGTTCTTTCGATTTGCGGAATTATTATTAAGTGGCAGAGCCACATACTAGGATCAGTGTGTTCGTCCGTCCGTCTAACTCAAGAATGTGTGGACCTTTTTAAAATCGATTTTCGGCTATCGATAGATCGTCACATGAGGAATGTGACGCGTGTCGTCTCCAGAGGTCCCATCGTTCCGTTAGACCACTCTGAAATATCCGTGCAAATGAGGTTAGAATCCAATCCCTATTTACAGCGTACGTTTCGAAATAAAAATTCTCCCTGTCGAGTATTTCGAGTAGCTTGAAGCAAGCTACCTCATATTGAGAATATTTTATTCGTCCATAGAAAATCATCACTTAAGTCCTAATTTTTCATACGATTCTTCATTGAAAAAAAAATATTTTTTGACAGATAAATGATTATTTTTTCACACTTAGTTGCATTTATTTTTGTCAGATGAAGCAATATTTTTCAATGGACACTTCGTTTTAATATTTTAGCAAATGGAATATTTTTTGGGACATAAAAGAAACTTTTTTTTACAAATACATTCTGCAATTTTACTACCCTTTAATGCTTTGTCACATTTCTTAGGGCGTCCAGGACCCCTCCTGATTCCTAGCCATCCAGCTGCTTCTGCTACCGGCAAAGTAAATTTGTATAGGCCAACAGCCACTCCAATAGCATGCATACAAATATAATTCTTCAAGAAATCTCCACAAGTGCATATGTGTAATCTGGTAGCAAATCTGACTCAGCACATGTAACCCTGTGACTATTAACATCAACGTTGACGAAATCATCATTGTGACGAATTGTGTCCATCATTTTGATAGCCAAATTGTTGGCTGCTGGACATAAACTTAAATGACATTTCATGAAGTTATTCTGATCATAATGAACATGCGTATATAATAGTAGAAAGCTTTAACTAGTTTAGTTCATTAACGTGCATACCTATCACACTAATCGGACATAACCTCTCTGTACATGCCAGGGTAGATACCAAATCCTAATACATTTGCCCTAAAAATCATTTTTGGTGCATATGAAAATAATTATTATTTGGACAAACCAATAATTTCTCATCCACAAAAAATATTCATTGATCCATAGAAATTTTTTTTTCAATGAAGAATCGTATGAAAAATTAGCACTAACCCCATGAAATATTATGGACGAAAAAATACATGCCCCTCATATTTGCTATCGGCCATTTTTATTATCCTCGCAATGTCCCGATTGACATATTTCTTATCATTCCAGCCTAAATAGCGTCCAAGCATAAAATTCTGAAAAAAGTTGTTGTTCCGTTCGTGACAATGGAAACTTGTATTCAGTAAATGAGGTAGTCCTTTCTGTTTGAAGTCTTCGTGATAATCGTTTGTTGGAGGGTTACACGTACCGTCCTCGGATTTCTTGTAACTTATCTGGTAACCAGCAACAAGAACCGATTTCAGTGATTCAAAGGGAATACTTGCCTCCGGAACGGAAAGGATGCTGGCAATCCCATTACCATAGAAGTTTGTCAAAAATATTCCCAAAACTTCAATCAGAAGAAATAGTAGAAATCGGCGGCTCCTGTAAGAAGAAAGGTAACCGATGAAGATCCCAATCAAATCCAAATCAGTTCCTAAGAACGTCTCATGTGTTCTAAATGTAGTGTTCCGTTCAATTGTCAAAGCCAAAATAATTATTGCAAACAATGTCAACCAGTTGCTCCACGAAAATGGTTCAATCCAAACCCCTGCATCCAGACGAAAGTGGACCTGAGTGTTGTTGAAAATGTTACAAGAGAATAGAATATGCTCATAATAGTTTGAATAGTAAAGCCCCGTTTTCCAGTCCAAGTACTGAAACAAAGTTTGACCATAGTCCGGCCGAGCCATTTCAGGATTGAGATATTGACCAGTGTTTGAATCGTCGAACTGAAGCCATCTTGATGTTGGGCTAATGGTAATGTTGTGAATTCTCCTAATTTCAATTATGGACAATAGCTTAAAACTTGCGTGGCAGCTTCTGGGCACTTTTACCAATCTTAGTGATTGGCGGAAGCATTTCGAGTGTGTGGTAGAATTATATGCATTCGGGTATAACGATTCAGCCGCAAAGAAAACATTAATTTTACTTCTATTTCCTAACAAAAATGTTGCTTTATGAAATTCATGTGGATTCAAAATTTTGTGTTGTGTTCCCTCGTGGAACGGTAAACTTTTGCTGTTGCAGTATCCATTACAAATTATGCTGTAATGAATGGTGGAGTGCATATCTGGTGGTATAGTCTACCAAAAGGTGACCATTTTTACCTAACATTCTGAATTATGACTCACAACTTTTGAAGGAATGAATTATATCCAAAGATGCTACAACATATGAAAGAACGATTTTAGCTCTACAGTTTAGTACCACATTAGAAATGTTTACTTTGATGTATGTAAAGTAATATCAACAATTATATTAAAGATGCCGTAAAGCAGTTGACCAAAAGGTGACCATTTTCAACAATAACAAATTTCTGCATGCTCTGTATAAGAATTATGACATAAAGGAGTCCGTCCAACTACAGAATATCATCTAGGCACTCATTCTAGCTAGAGGTGATGCATTCACATGTAACTATAATCCCACAGATCCAAATAGGAAGCTGGAGGATATGCACGGTACTCCAATAGCCATTGTGATATTGCTCTGACCTGTTTTCGCTATATAAACAAAGTTTGCAATTGGATATGCATCAAAATATCGCTCCAAGTGTTCCTAGAATGAATATTGGTTGATGCAACTACATTTCATGAGAAACCGCAAGATATCTGGCAGGATTAGTTCAAGTTGTTGTGTCTTCAGTGGAGCATATTCTAGTTTCCCGTTAGTAATATCGCTATGTTTCCACAAATGTTTGCTTCCAACTGACTCCTGTTGTTGTAGGAAGTAATTCCAGCACTAGAGAACTCACTTTTATCCATACAGTCTTGATTTAAAGGGAAACATGGTTAAATACAGACGGTGCTATTAAATACTCCTTCGACTGTACCATATTGTTATTTTGTATTTGCTAACCGTATAAGCTACCTACTCGTAGTTCATCAAGCTAGCTGAACTGAAGTTGGTTGAGTGAGAACTGAAGTCAAATAAACAAACGCTGCGGATATAAATTAATGTTAATTGTACTCGGTTAAGTTGATTAAGTACTTGATTGAAAGTTGAGGTCCTCCGACGATAATTTTATATAATGTACTGTAAGTCTTTTATTAAGTTGTGTAGGAAATTCCTACTAGGAATATTAAATACACGTACTTGCAATTAGTGAACAAGTTAACACTTTCTGGAGTCCGATCAGGTTGACCATCTAGGTAGATGTGATCCATTATACATGAAAAAGATATCCTCTGACGTCCACATTAATATGTTATTGCTAATCATAATAAATTGGTGGTGTGATTAGCAAATATACCTCCTGCGCGAACAAAACGCGAAACGAATTTGTTCGCGGATTTCTATCGTAGATATTCAAACCATAGAACAAATGGACAGCTTGACAGCAGGGATTTGTTTCTACTTTTTATATGCTTTTTATTTTACCTTTTATGTAGCTTCTTTTTATAAAAATCAATCAAACTTCCGTTCTATGGTGCTCATGAAAAAGACAACGTCGTAATGTGCGATATACGGAGTTGTCCAATAGTCCATGGTTTCATATATCATGGTCAAAGTTTGGCTGTGGAAAACGTTCTGACAAAATATAATATAGTGCGGTATGGCCTGCTATTGCTGTTGGCCTTAAACTAATTACTATTTCTGCTGGTTACGTCGTCGATGATAATTTATCGATTGAGTGTCCAGCGAAGTGTATTTTATGTATTAGTCGTGTCCACGATTGTAAGCATAAGAGTTGTTGTAATGTATTAAAAAATTAAGTAAGCGTGGAAAATTTTATCTGCTTCGTTCAATTGTCAAGGTTTTTATACTGATTTCAAGTAAATGGAACAGTTCTCGTAGTGTCTAGTAGGTTCATTTTGAAGTAATATTTGCTCCCTTAACTCATCATATATATCCAGTTCAGTTCGTCATATATAATGAACATATACTATATGGCGACAAGCTGCAAGAGAACGGCTCAAAATAAATAAATAACATACCGGATCTTTGCACACTTAAACTCAAAATGGCTGCAAAAAGTTGGAACGGTATAAAGACCATCGTTGTCTTGATCTTGATTGCAATAAGGACATGTGCATTTAGAGAGCTCAAAGCACAATCTGTCGCCAGTTTAACTAGGGAAACGTCACATGTCGTTCTTAGGGATTTGTTCTCCGTATTGAACTCAAACGTTGATCGGCTAGAAATATCATTCCACTCGTTTGGAAACGATGACATCAATTTTGAGTCGGTCCAAGCTCGTTATATGATATTCGGAAAGTACTATAGGAAGTCGATCGGAAAATGGTTTCCATTCCGTCACACTCAACCGAATCACGTAATTCTTTTTCCACTTGCTGTAAACAAAACGAGGCAAGCCGATTTATATCTGACGTTTGGACATGTTTTAATGCACCCAGACTCGATTCTCGTAACTATTCATTGCGTTAAAATACCGCGCTCACGAGACACGGGTATTATGTTAATAATCCAAAATCTGCCTGCCCTTAAACTTCTTGTCAAGTTGAGCATAACTTCAGACGGATTTGTAGTAACGGAGCACTTGATCATTTGCAATTTTTACTGCCATCAACGAGCAATGTTTAATGTTTTAAGTGCAAGTGTCACGGAAGTACTCTTAAACCCATTGTTAATTCACAAAGCATACTTTGCAAACTCACACGATCGTCAAATTGACTCTGTCGTAGAGGTTGCTTTTCGTAAATCCGAACAGTACAAAATTTTCAAAAAGCGACCCTCCTTATGTCACCAAATTATTTTCAAGTCTAAACAATTTCGCTACTGCAATCGAAACATGATGGCTACAACTCTGCTTGCACAAGTTCATAATTTTTCTGCAAACATAGTGTACAGAGGGAATGCAACCGAGTATCGTGCAACCGACCGAAGCAGCAGAGGACAATACATGATGATAGATGCGTCATACGTTGGCTTCAATAAGTGGTCCCTTTCCAGATTTAATTATTATATTCGGTACTCAGGTTTCTACTATTCACGGAATTACAAAGTCTCGTTAATTTATTGCTTGAAAGTTTTGAAACTGGACAGCGATAAATGGGTGGACACCACCATCTGGATGGAATCATTTTCTACAGAAACCTGGTTCCTATTTATTGCAACAATTCTTACCATTTTCGCCTTCACAAAACAAACTTCACTTTGCGATCGCATATCAAATATTCAAGCATTATTGGATGTATTCGGGTTGATGATCGGAAATGTTGCGCCGTTCAAATGGAGGACACTAAAACTCGTCGCAGTGATTCATATCTTTGGTTTCCTAATTTGCGAGTTTTACTCGAACGAAATCCAAAGCGTTTTAACTGTATATGTTCCACCTTCGCCGTTTGATTCGATTAGAAGCATTCTGGAAGCTGGTTACAAAATTCTGTGGAACAACCGATATTCCGACTCCCCATGGAATATATACTCAACCAATTTTGCTGCCAGAGGAATGCTGAACTTGCTAAATGACAGTTTTCTAGATGTTAGTAATGATGCTAGGTCGGATCAAAACACTCCTAAATATCTATTGAATAAATGCGCCTTTAAAACGGACTCAAATACCCTGTACAATAATTTGTTGTATTTGGAGGAAGAACTTAGAAACTATTCCTTGGACAGCAGGAACGCACACTGTTTTGCAATACGTAATGACCATTTATCTGAACAATATTGGTTCGCAGAAGTATATACAGTGAATAGATACTGGTTGCTTCAAACATTCTCGCGAATTCAGCAAAGTGGGTTACCCGATAAATGGGAGAGTTGGAAAAGTTTAGCCTACCGATTGGAGAAGCGGTTACCATTGGACGACCCCAACCCAAATCCTGTTGTGCAGTTTGGGGACCAAATACGTTTTCCAGCGTTCCTGGGAATCCTTTTCATTGCTTGTCCTCTTTATGTTTCGGGCTTAATTAGATTTATTCTCGAGTTAAGCTTCAGTGATCTAGTTCAAAAGGGAAGCAATACTCATTTCTGTTGTAGTTGGCGCTGTTCCTCGATAAATTTTAATTGGAGGGCATATGTCCTGCTTACACTTTATTCTGTAGTCGCAAAAACGAGATCCTGTGGTCGAATGATTGCTACGAAAGTGTTTGGTCGACCATGGAAAAAATAATCGTACCAAATTGAAAAATTTGTTAACAAGTTCATTTTCGCATTGTATTTACTAGAGCGTGTGGAATTCGTCGTACATAGTTAATGTTTCCGATGTTAAAGTTAATTCGTTATTGAAAATGCACATCCATTGTAAAAAGTTTTTTTAATACTGCTAACTAACGTCGCTCCGCCTCAAGTGCCCTCTAGAAGGATTATGGTACGTTATATCAACTTTACATTTAAACAAAGCACCCTGAAAAGACTTTCAAAGTTTCGTTTTACCTTCAACCAATTTGGAGATGGATATCAAGTCCTCTTCACCTAAATTATTATTATTTGGCATTTCAGCAAACCTCTTTCGTAAGCATGGCACCTGCCGTCTAAATTATTTAAAAGAGTATAATAATGATAACAAACATATTCGCACTGATGAGCTATTGAGAAAAGTAAGTGTAAGATATGCTACTATGCTATCTTATGTGAAATGATGTGAGTGGTGATGAGAAGACGGAGAGCTAGTTTTAGCTATAAGTTTATTGAACGGGGAGTGGTTAAGGAATGACAAGAATCACTGAAGGTGACTTGTAAGAAAGCTGGTGTGAGTACGGTGAAGCCGTACTCAAACAATATACATAATTGTTTGATTAGGGGACTACCCAATTATGATAATTTGGGTAGCCACATGTAAATATATTCATATTCTACATTTACTGTCCCCTAACTTGAAAACATAATTTTATTTTAAAAAGCTAGAGGTTGTGGTGGATGACCGGAAGACCTTGATGAAGGTTAAGGTGACTTTGTAGGAGAGGGAAAGAAAAGGAATTTGGTTGCTTGAGACTAGGGTGAAGGGACTTGTTGAGATGATGCCGGAGGTGGAACCGATGATGGACGTGCTGGCCGAATATGGTCCACGTGGCGGCGGTGCTCTCGATCCCCGATTTGGACAGAGTAAGAAACTGGTCCGATGGCCTTGATGATGGTTCCTTGTGACCATTTCTCTTCCCCTTTGGAAAAGGACTGGACCCAGACAGCCTGGCCGGGGGCGAGTTTACGCATCTTGACCCGGTGGTTGTAGTGCTGTTCCTGCTGTTGTTGAGCTGCCTGGACGCTTGAGGTGATGTCGGGATGGAGTAGATCCAATAGTGTGCGCAACTTGCGCTGCTGTAGTAATTCTGCTGGAGAGACGCCGGTGGTGGCGTGTGGTGTGGTCCTGTAGGTGAGGAGGAATCTGGTTAGACGGAGGTTTGGAGGCAAGTCCGAAGCGCGCATTGCATTTTTAAAGGTTCTGACGAACCGCTCGGCTTCCCCATTGGACCTAGGATGATAAGGAGAGCACAAGACATGATTAACCTTATTAAATTTGCAAAAATTAGCAAACTCTCCTGAGGTGAACTGTCGTCCGTTGTCGGTGACCAGCTGCTGTGGAATCCCGAAACGAGCGAAAGCGTCCGCTAGTTTGGACATGACTGCTGTTGACGTTGTGTTGCTATTCATGTTGTAGACCTCGGGCCATTTGGAATGAGCGTCTACAACAATGAGGTACATTTTTCCATTTAGTGGGCCTGCCAAATCCGCATGTAGTCGTTGCCATGGTTTCTCTGGGAATTGCCAAGGATGCAGGGGGGCGGAGGCAGGATTCGGTGCATTTGCTTGACACAGGGTACAGGAACGTGCCGCGTCTTCGATTTGAGAGTCAATCTGGGGCCACCATACGTGTTGTCTTGCGAGTGACTTCATTTTGACGACTCCAAAATGACACTCGTGCAGTTGTTGCAGGACTTTTGCTTGGAGGGAGGGCGGGACGATGACGCGTATTCCCCATTGTACGATGCCTTGTATAACTGTCAACTCTTCTTTTCGTGAATGGTACGGTTGGAGAGGCTGATCCTCTGGGCGTAGTTTGGCTGGCCAACCGTAAAGACACAACTGCATTACTTTGGAGAGGACAGGATCTCGACTGGAGGCAAGACGTATGGCTGAGGCTGTTACAGGAAGTAGCTGTAGGTTTTCGTTGGTGATCTCGTTAATCACTTCTTCAATGTGGAAGTTGGGTGTAGGTGGGTTAACGGTGAGTCTGGAGAGGGCATCCGCATTTCCATGATCAGCTGACTTGCGGTATTGCACCTCATACTGGAACGGGCTGAGGAAGAGGCTCCAGTGGTGTAGGCGGGTGGCTACGTAGGGTGGGAGTTGTGACTTGTTCCCAAAAATCTTGAGGAGTGGGCGGTGATCTGTCACTAAAATAAATTTACGGGCACATAGGTATTTAAAAAATCTTTTTATACCGAAAACGATTGAATACCCTTCTTTTTCAATCTGCGAGTAGTTTCTCTCCGTGTCCGACAGGAGCTTGGATGCGAAAGAGATTGGGCGTTCGGATCCATCTGCGTATTAGTGGAACAAAACGCAACCGAGACCCGTGGAGCTAGCATCAGCGGCTATCCCTATTGGCAGTTGAGGGTCGAAATGAGCAAGTACCGGAGCCTTGCTAATGACAGATTTTACAGTTTCAAAAGAAGCTTGACATGAGGAGCACCATTTCCACGGAACATTGTCACGAGTGAGTCTGTAGAGAGGAGTAACAATGTCTGACAAATTAGGCATGAACTTTGCATAAAATTGAATTAACCCGAGAAAAGATGACAGTTGAGACACGTTGCTTGGCACTTTTAAATTCACAATGTCGTGAATCTTATCCGGACTGGTAGCGATACCATCACGAGATACAATATGACCTAAAAACTTGACACGATTGCACAAAAACTCACACTTATCCTTAGAGAGTTTGTAATTGTATTTTCGCATTTGTTCAAAAATAGTACGCAAGTTATTTAAATGTTCTTGATCAGTTGTACCTGAAGCGAGCGTGTCGTCGATGTAGGTGCCTGTCATGTTGATGGCACGTAACATAGTGTCTGAAAAGGCCTGAAAGATGGCTGGAGACGATGCAACGCCTTGTGGAAGGACGTTGTATTGGTAAAGCCCACGGTGGGTATTTATTACCAAAAATTTTCTGCACTCCTGTGCGACTTCCATCTGGTGGTACGCGTTTGTGCCATCCAGCTTGGAAAATGAGTTTCCACCACTGACTGAGGCGAAAATGTCGTCTGGAGATGCGATTGGGTACTGGGTGACGTTAAGCTGGGAGTTTACAGTTGACTTGAAGTCCCCAGTAATCCTGACTTTTCCGTTTGGCTTGGCTACGACTACGAGAGGAGATGCCCATTCGCTGTGGTCGATTTTGGATATGTATCCGCATTTCTCCATCACGTCCAGCTCACGGTCGACTTTGGTTCGAACCGCATACGGGAGGGGTCGTGCCTTGAGGAATTTTGGAGTAGCGTCTTCTTTTAGGTGAATCCTTGCCTGGAAATTTTTTATTCTGTCTTCTGAGGTGGGGGCTGCAAAAATGTCTTTAAACTCGTCGATCAGTGCAAAAAGCTTGCTCTTTTCGCTACTGACACTATTAACACTTTCTTCAGTTAATTTATTTTGTACATTATGCCAGTTAATATGGATTAATTTGAGTAGATTTCTACCAAATAGAGAGTTACCAGGACTTACAGGAAGGATGATTTGCACTGTTTGCTTGTTGTGGGTGAGCGTACAATGAAGATCTCCAACTGGGTAGAAGAGCTCCTTTGTGTACGTTCGGAAGACGTGTGATGATTTCTGGAGAGGAGGGGATCCAAGCTGCTTCCAAAAATCGAGAGACAGGATGCTGGTTTGGCAGCCTGTGTCGAGCTCCATGATAGTGGGAATACCGTTGATTTCCACATTCAAGTTGATTTCCTTTTCCGTTTTGTGAACTGAGGAAATTGCTCGGAGATCCGTGACGACGGAATCGAGGTGGACAATGTTGGTGGAGGCAGGAGGAGAACGCTGTTGCTGCTGCTTCTGATAGTTGCGGGATTTGCACAGATGTGCAAAGTGACCTTGCTTTCCACACGAGTTACAGATGACATCGTGATGAGGACAATCCTTCCATGCTGTGTGTTTGGATGAGCCACATCTCGAACACGATTGCTGTTGCTGATTGTCGCTGTTGTTCTTCCAGTTATTTTTTCCAAATTTACTATTTTTATGATTATGATTGTTAAATGACTTGCCTTGTTGAGGGGTCACTTGAGACTTGTTCCGATACTTGGAATTTTGCTGCTGCTGCTGATTCCTACCACTTGTAGCTTTGTGAACATGTTGTTCGGAAGGAGGGTGGGGTGATGCGGAGGACTGCTGCCTGATGAGAGCTGTACTGGCTTCAGCTGTTTCCATTGCGGTGGCGGTCTGCATTACTTCATCCAATCCAATATTGTCGGGTTTGCCGAAAATTGAGCGTTGTAGGCGTTCGCTAGTTAATCCAAAGATTAACTGATCCCTCAGTCTTGTCTCCAGGTCAGTTCCAAAATCACAGTGTGTCGCCAGCTCTCTCAATGAAACGAGAAACTGGGACACCGTTTCACCATGACGCTGCTTCCTCCCCATAAATTTGAAGCGCTCAGCAAGGGCCTTTGGAGCAGGCTTGAAGTGGGCTTTCATTTTCTTGATGAGGTCCTTCAAGGACACCGTTGCTAGTGCGGTTGGTGCACACAGGTTTGTGAGCAAGGCATAATTTTTAATGCCTATGGAGGAGAGAAAGATGCCTTGACATTGAGTCTCTGTTGCGGGAGACGAGCTTGGATCCAATGCGTAGGCTGATAGGAAGGACCGGAAGGTCCCTTCCCACACGGTGAAGTCATCGACTGATGAGTCGAAGGGCTGAAGAACACCGATTGTTGAAATCATGGTCTTCTTCTTCTTAGGTTTTGGGTTTGGAGGTGGAGGAATCGTTTGAGTAGCAGAACCTGGAACTGTAATCTTGGTTTTGCTGCGTCTCTTCCTTGGTTTTGGAGGTGGAACTGGACCCTTTTTAGAGGTAGATGCTGTAGAGTGTGGAGGAGAAACTGTGACGACTTCTGTGGAGTCACTTTCTACAGTTTCATAACTGTCTTCTTCCCTGGATGTGTCAGCAGCAGTGTTTGCTTGCGCTGAGGAGCTAGCAGCAGATTGTGCTTGCGCTTCCTTCTTGGGAGGCATGGGACCATGCACAAAAACTTAAACTTTTCTTCGTTCGTGTGGGCTCGGGGCAACTTGAGCTTCACACAACCTCGTCGCCAATGTAAGATATGCTACTATGCTATCTTATGTGAAATGATGTGAGTGGTGATGAGAAGACGGAGAGCTAGTTTTAGCTATAAGTTTATTGAACGGGGAGTGGTTAAGGAATGACAAGAGTCACTGAAGGTGACTTGTAAGAAAGCTGGTGTGAGTACGGTGAAGCCGTACTCAAACAATATACATAATTGTTTGATTAGGGGACTACCCAATTATGATAATTTGGGTAGCCACATGTAAATATATTCATATTCTACAGTAAGAAATGAATTTACATTATTTTTCAAATCCATCTCTAAATGGATGGAGAAATCCATCAACTGAGCTACCATTCGGGTATTCGACATGCTTCGTCATTTTTTTCTGGAATTGGGACGCCTTCGACTTGGTGATATAGAATAGGTTATAAGAAACATTCACACCATTGGTTTGACCCTATGACCCGGATTCATGGAAATACGGATTCAACTTATATTGAAAACTGATTGTGAAGGTCCGATCAAAATCACAGAATTTTAAAGATAAAGCCTAAATCTCTTCAGCATCGTAATCACAACTAAATTATATCGGTAGATATTTCAAGATTTTTCGTAATTCGGTCAAATATTTTCAAAAAAATAAATTAAACTTTTGTTTAATACGACACACCACGGAGAAATATGCAATGAATAGGCATACTTCGAAAATTGTTTTCTAGTTGGTTAATATGGTATGTGGTGGCTATGTGACACATAATCGAGGTGTTTATTACATAAAAATTATGTTTATGATGCAATTTAACAAACTGATAGAAGTTAAAACAGTATTTTATAAATTGCCGAACCTCAATTATGTATCACACAGCCGCCACATACTATATTGACGAACTAGAAAATCATTTTCACATGAGTCTACTATAATGTATATTTCACCGTGGCGACTTGTATCCAACAAAAGCTTAATTTATTTGTTTGAAACTATTTGACCGAATTACAAAAAATCCTGAAACACCTACCGAGATAATTTAGTTGGGATCACGATGCCGAAAATATTTTAGGTTTATCTTTAAAATTGTGTGATTTAGATCCGACCTCCACAATCAGTTTTCAATATATGTTGAATCCGTATTTCCATGAATCGGGGTCACAGGGTCAAACCAATGGAGTGAATATTTCTTATAACCTATTCTATATCACAAAGTGGATGGCGTCCGAATTCCCGAAAAAAAATGACGAAGCATGTCGATTACCCGAATATGAATAGTAGCTCAAATATATATTTGAACAAATGTTGAAAAATTGTTAGATTTTGCACCTTTCCAAGTCCATTTTCTAAAAATAACTGTGGTTTGATTTTTCTGTTGTCATACCAACTTCTCATAAATATACAACACAACACGATGAAGATTTTGTCTCTCAAACAACAGTGCGAAAATGACAGTGACCTTTATTGACCGTTAGCGCTCCATATTGCGATTTACTTTACTGCTGGCGTTAATCTTATTTATTGGCCGTTTGTTAATAAATTTGTTTGGAGCATACACATGGATCCATAAATTCAGTGGCACGCTTATATGCAACTTTACAAACGGCATTCCTGCATTAATTTGGGTTTGCATGAATATACCACGATATAAGATGAAAAATGGTAGCGGGGATGCACGGAACTACGTGATGGTTCATCTTGAAATATTTGAGCTTAGGCTTGTGTGGTGGCGCAAACCGTAGTGAACAGCGTGAGTGTGATGTTAGCATGAGAAGCTCATGCAAACTGTATGAAAACTGCATAAATTATTTTAAATAACTATTTCAAATTCATTAAAAGTGAAACCTTTGTCCATCGATTACTTTCAATGTCAAAGGCGATGTGTTATATAGCATTGAACAACTAACTGTCCTCCGAGATTTCTCTGAAAAATTACTAATCTTAGATTAGTAATCTATCATTATCATTAAAAGCAAAAAATTTTGCACCTAAAAAGGCAAAAATGTTTTTAAACGAGTCATCAAAACAAAAAAAATTAACGTGAAAGGAAAAACTACATCAATTATTTAATGTACCGAGGCTTTGTAAATTGATAACTAAATTGATGAGGATAAAAAATGCAAAATGCTATAACTTGTAATTATCATGATAACGTGACATTGTAACTTTTTGTTGTGTGGACAAAAATTAACAGTTAAGCTACGTAGAATAAACGATACACATATTTATATATATAACCACTTAACGTTTTATTACTGAAAATGAGACTAACACTTCCTTCTTGCACCATTTATCTCGTTTTACACGATTAAATTAGCAAATAGGATCGCAATAATATGTTGTGCAATACAAAAATAGCCAGCAACAGCGAAAGCTTTCATGTTTTTTCGTCGCGGTATCATATTTGGGGGATCATGAGACGTGTGTAATTTATGTATTCTTTAACTGGCGGAAGCCGTATCTTTATTTTTTAAATATCATGGCAAAGGGCGCTTGTTCAATTTTAATTCTAGTACCATAAAATTCCTTGTTAAATACTGATGAACTTTTATATTTACATGAAAGCATTTTATAGATGCACAAACAGCGTGTTTAACGATCTAAAATATAACGTCATCAATTTAGCGCAGCCCTCCATTTACTTTACATGCAAGCTCATAATCACCATCATCATCTCCTGTTCACTAGACTGCCGTACACCTAGAGACTGGTAGAGCGGTAAGCAAGCAGCCGGCCCGTCAGAAAAATAAAGCGAACAGGACAGCAGGCCTCGATTCCCTTTCTCTTATTCCATGAATATACTGACGAATTTATGCATGAATGAAATGTACAAGCTTTTACCGCAAGCGAAATGTGTTCATAAATATTCAATATCAGAAAAGGCACAGTTTATAGATTGATGTGGACAAAAGCGTGGCCAGATGGTTTTTAAGTTTGACAAAAAATATTAACCAGTTTGTGAAGTGAATTAGGTTTAATTATTCGCCCAGATCTTGTCGCCGAGATAAAGTATTTAATCAAGCAGACATTGGAAAGTAGGAACAGTTTAGTTTAAAATAGGTTGCGCCCTATGGAGTGTATTTTTTCAAAATTTATCCGGAAACCACCAAAACGAAATGCAGAGGCTAGAAGTCCAATTGCGCAATTTGAGTTTAAAAATGATTTATTTCTGTGAACAGATCGGTATTTCATTTTATATTTGTTGAACGAATGGAAAAAAGTTATTAGGGAAGTATGGGTAAGCTCCACACAAATATTTGAGATGTATCAACACTTGTTGAAAGATGAAATATTTATTTTATTTTCCCTTCACTCATATACCCTTTACGGTTTCTCCACTTCTGTCTAATTTTGGAATTTCGTCAAAATGTATGAATAAAGGAAAATAAGTCATGGATGCGATTATTACATATTGAAGCAGGATGGAGCAAACCAAATTGGAGTCTGTGTGCTTTTCATGTGGTATTCCGGTTTAACCCCAGGGAGCATTAGATAAGGTTATTGACGCTGTGTCGGTATTCACCACCCACTCTACACTAGCATTGATTGCAATTGAAACTTTATTAAGAGAATGGGGTCAAAATATACTTTCATCCTAAAAGAAAAGGGAGAAAAGTTCAAAAGGTGTCGTGGAGACAAAATGATAACTCAGCATCAGCCAACCCATCTTCAATGCCGTCGGAATGAATCTGGACCATTATAGTTTGATATTATCTTGCTCAATCTGGTGAAGAGTCTTTTTTCTGTTTTCTTCCATTCCTGAAATAATGGCTTGGGCATTGAAATGCATTCTTTCATACCGTTCGTGTATATTCTCAAAGCCTTGTCACACAGCATGCCTCAATGCTGATCTGGCAGGGAAATAAATTTACATTTAAACTGTGCCTCTCACTAACCTCTCGTTTGTTTACATGACCAAAGAAAGTAACTAACCGAGCTAGATATAAAATTAATTTACAACCTTCCCCGTCTTGCAGTGAAAGATTGTAGTTTCCTACTACCATCACCAAAATTCGTTTGGACACTGCTTTTGTATCTACGTTACTTTAAAAATTATTATTCTCATGAATACAAACTTATGGGGATTAAGCACAGCAATCAATGCTAACATTTAACTTGCAAGATACACATGCTAACTGATATAGAGCCCATGTGACTATTTATCATCTCATCTCACTAATTCTTTGTTGACAATGGAAACAATCACATACTCATGTTTGCACATTCTGTTCTGAATTCTGCACAACAAGCCAGGCCCATTGGCCCAGAAGAGGAGGAGATGGTCAAGTAACCTTCAAAGCTTGGCTTTGATCTTCCCAACTCCCACGATCCTTACGTAAGTTGATCGTCATTACGTAAGTTTCAGTTACATCATTGTTGTCTGAGCCCCTGGTAGATGGGAACATGATCAATGAACGCAAATCCGCGCAAATTGGATCAAGCCACAAATTCGTCCATTTATTGTCAATCTTGAACGCTTTGTGCGTATTTATCACGGGAAATGTGGTTGCATAGCGGCTTAAAATGGGAAAGCTAAACATCTCATCTGCGACATTCTGTTAAGCTGGATGAGCATTGAAAACTTGAATTATTTATATATGTTACCCCCGTCAGAAATCGGATCGCTAACCTATCGAGTATATTCAATCATTGAACGTTTATGATGTGGACTGAAAAACGCCTTGTGTGTACAGCAACAAGACATTGTTGATAGTCGATATCGTATCTAATTTAGTTTGTTCATAATTGTTTCATTATCTGTCATTGAATTATCTCAAAAGCTTCAACAAATCATTACATAACATCCCAAGTGAATTAATATTTTATTACTTTTTCTAGTGCCCTTTTCCAGTAGAAGCCATTTCCATTTAGTTTCAAATGCTTGTAGCTTTACATTCGTACATATACCACATCTACTACAGCAAACGATTACTTTCTACAACAGCATATGATTCAGCGGGTTCGTTGGAGAAATATGTCAGGATCATGCCACTTGTACCACCTCTCCATTTCGCCTGCGTGTAATAGAGTGACAAGACCGGGTTTTTTAATTTTAACTTTCTCATTCACTGTCGGAATGTGCTGTCCGGCAGAGAGTATCGCTATTTCCATTATGGGGCCGTATTCACTTCGTGATACAACTCGTGATCTCGCCACCCCAACAGAAATTTATCAAAAACACATGAACAAAAACTAATGCAATAAAACATAAACAATTTGACTTGGCCACCCACAACAATAAATTATGCAGTGGCTTCGATGAATGAACGGCACCTTAACTAGAGAGATGATGGTTGATGATGTTTTTTACGTGCGTTGCGTCAGCAGAGCACAAATACCTCCACATGTTAAGGTGCCGTTCATTGATCGAAGCCACTGCATAATTTATTGTTGTGGGTGGCCAAGTCAAATTGTTTATGTTTTATTGCATTAGTTTTTGTTCATGTGTTTTTGATAAATTTCTGTTGGGGTGGCGAGATCACGGAACAAGTTGTATCACGAAGTGAATACGGCCCCACAATGGAAATAGCGATACTCTCTGCAGGACAGCACATTCCGACAGTGAATGAGAACGATAAAATTAAAAAACCCGGTCTTGTCACTCTATTACACGCAGGCGAAATGGAGAGGTGGTACAAGTGGCATGGTCAGGATCATTTTATGCCCATCTCGCCACTTTCTCCGTACTTTATGATCTCTGATAACAATACGGGATGTGGTTGTTCCACGTTACCCCAAGAAATCTTGAGCATGCTTTCCTTTAGATTGCATTTATGGGAACTGTATTATCCAAATGGACAGAATGAACCGGCATGAGCCAATCCATCTGAACTTGAGTATATTTAAAATGTGACAACTGAAAACTGAAATTTGTAACCTAGCAATCATACCTAAGGAAACACTTTGGAAACTTAACAATCTGTAAATCATACAATTCTTGGTCCCTCCTTTAACTGTCATTACGCTACGATAGTGTTCCAAATTAGGCTGAATTTTTTCAATGTCATAACTAACGAATCGAAAACGGGAATGACCTTTCGGTTAAAATGTCCCGACGCACCTTAGTTAACTAATGCTGACGCCGAATTTACACACAATTATTGCATCACTGCAATTAGCAACTAAACTAGCAATAATAATTAATTAACAAATTCCTATTGATATATATTGAGGAAACATGTAAGTCAAATAAAGTGCACAGACTAACCAAATATGCCTCGTCTAATTAACCCTATTTCTATAATGCATGAATACAGTTGCTGGCAAAGAGATTCTTTCTCACCTTCCAACCAACTTATTTAACCAACAAAATATGTTTATCGAAACAAAATCATTTGAAGCATCCACTGGTTGTCGCTGGAGTGCGTCAAGGAGAAAGTTGGGCAACTACATTACCACATGAATGAATGAGCATAGACAAGGTACAGCGCAATTTGGCAAAACACCCTTAATTTATGGGCTATCAAAATTGATGCATTACTTCTGATAAGCTCTACGTATATATGTACGTATTGATTAAAGACCCACTATTTCTCAAAGCGGAGAGCGTTTTCACGAAAACAATAAAAATTGCGAGTATTTTAAATGTAGAAACTAATGCTCTAGTCGTGCTGCTTGAGAAAAATAAGGTCGGGTTTGTTCAGATGCGATTGAACAACGCACATTGAGAAAAACAGATTTTTTCAGTGGGCACAGTATTTCTTCCACATTTTTCAGCGGAATCGGCTGAAATTTGGCACGGACATTGATGATAGCATTTTTCATGAGGTTCAGCAATGCAAAGTAACATTTTGAAAACATAGCGGAATTCGTGAAATGATACCGAAAAATGCATTTTATGAAACTTGAAAATGTTGACATTTTAACCTCTATTACGACCGCTATGTTTCCAAATCGGTTTCACTCGACTTCCATTTTTTTATTTACGAACTACGACATTTAAGGAATTCAGTATACATATAAATCGCTTATCTGTGGTTGCATTTCCTACTTTTGGATTTACAATATTACATTCATACTAGAAGTGGCCATCAACCTTCCTTTTCAATTTCTACTCAACAAGAAACTTTTGGCACCTATGGAAACGGTTATAGTTGCTAGCTGCTTTTTAATTTCATTTGACGTCGCACTTATTCATTTACAGTCCTGCCACAAATTGTTTTTCATGTGATTCTTTTATGCAGTCAACCGCAAAATGTGCGAAATTATGATCAAAACATGAACCTCGTAATTTTTAAAAAATGATAACCGATTATATTACCATAGTGATACCGGTGTGGTTACAGTTGTAAATTACGATTATGTGGTAAACGTGCCAATATATTGAAAGGAAATTTGCTTTGGGTAATCTATTTTTATTCAAATTGGTGCGAGTTATAATGGAGTAGCGCAACATATTTGTTCGTATGTCACACAACTTTTTGCGAATTTGTGCAGGAAATAAAGTTGCCCACTCCGCGTTGTATATTTCTTTCTTCAAGCGTTTTTGTACACTAGTGGGAAACTGCATTCTGAACATGCATACATTGTGGCATGGGTGAAACTAGGTACGTGACCCGAATTGGAATTGCACATTCCATATTAAAAGTATCAGTTGTGTCCACGTCATTGTTTTAGCTATTCTATGTTCCATCAGGCCAGGAGAAAATGGTCAAGTAGCCTTCACCATCGAAAACGTTATTTATTTATGTAACTTCGTTAGATTGTTTCAGTTATGTCATTGCCGTCTGTGATGCTGGCAGGGAATATAATCATAGAAGGACATTCTCAAGCTAGTAGAAGAGCCAACAAATTCTTTCTCAATCTTGAACCCTTTGTGCCGTATTTACTACAGTAATAGTTGGTGAACTTGGCAAAGCGGAACGTCCCCTATGATATTCTATTATGCAGTATGAAGATTAAGAGCTAAATTATTATACGTTGTCCTCGTGCTATTGGATTCATCCTTCCCTCTACCCTATCACGTATTTTAATCGCTCATCGTTTACAATGTGGATTGAAAAAAGCCGTGTGTATGCAACAAGTTGCGTAAATTTGCTTGCCCAAAATTGATTTCTTACCCGTCATTATATCACATCATAAGCTTCATCAAATCATTATATAACATCCCAAGTGAACTTAATATTTTATTACTTTTTCAAGTGTCCCTTTCCACTAGAATCTGCCTACAGATCGAGTACTTGTTGTTTTACTGAAGTAATACCACACCACATCTGTCACAGAATAAGATTACTTTCTACTTGAGTATGTTTCAGCGGGATTCTTTCGATAAATACGTCAGGATAATTTATATCTCTCTCTCCACTTTCTACACACTTTGAGATTTCGGACGACAATACAAAATGATGTATTCAATTAATCCGAATAATCACATTCAATGTAGACAGTGCCGTTTACCCAAAATCTACCGTAACCCATTCAACAGATCTGAGTGTCAAAATGCTCCAAAACAACTTAAGGTACATATACGATCGCGGAAGTTAGTCAGTTGTTGAAATACTGCAAAATAATTATTAGAGTAGTGCCATAACAACTTAATTTTCTTACATATTGTATGAACATTTCAATTCAAATGAATTGCTTTAAATTATGACATGGCGCTCCAAAATTAATATTTTTAAATATTGTATCAATGCATGCATGAGTTTATAAGTTGGTAAAGATTTTATTTCTCAGCTCCCAACAAATTATTTGATCGCCTAAATGCGTCTCTTGAAACATAATCACTTAAAAGATCTACGGGATGTCGCTGAAGTACTTCAACCTAAACGCTGGGAAAGCGCATTGTGTGACTTTGAGTAGACTGAGAATTCCGTACCCCAAGAAACAATTTGTTCTTTCTCTAGTTTTTACTGAACAACAACGACCTAAGTCTTCACCGCTTTCCATCTTATTGAAAACCTGTTATAAAAAAGTTGTAGCTTCAAAGGTGCATCTCCTTATCTGTCTGTACTTATTGATTAACGGAATCAACAAATGCATAAGCACATAAAACGTGTAATTCGCATAACCCGTTTATAACTGTTGAAAAGCAGTTGATATTTTCTGCAAAGAAAACTTGTTAAATAGAAATGAATGTTTGCTTGTGTAAAAAGGAAAATACTTACCTAAAATTGCTCCTTGAAGTTAAGTTTGGCCGGGAATTAACGACGGCAATTAAGTTTGTCACTACTGGCATGCTTCGTAGAGCAATAATTTAAACGGGGACTGGGATTATGTATTGGTAATTATGAAAAGATAACGAAATTATTCATTCCATTTTTACCGATTCATGACTATATGCGGGCTATCCAAACTATCCAAACTTTTTCGGTACTGGATGATTTTGAACAGGGTAATTCATGCGACGAAAGGAAAATTAAACAAAGGTGTTGGTGTTTTCTCTCATCGTCCACAGGAGCGACGCTCAATTGATTGTCCTAACTGTATAAGTGAAGCTTGTCTCTTTATGAAAATAGTGTAGCTGTTTATTAGAATTGCCTGATTGATGGATATTATCGTATTATGGCAAACCATAGCTGGCGGCAGATGCTCCAAAACAATTCACACGGAAATCTCATCAACAGGCTCATAATTATGTCATAATGCATGGAATGTTTTCTGTCCCATTTACAATGTTCTCCAAACAAAGATAATGTCAACAAACAACTAGACCAGCTTGGTATTTTGCGATAAACTTTCCATAACACATTCTGCATGCTCCCTTTGCAATTAATGACGCGAATAAACTGTTTCCCGTAAACATTAATTGAAATTGGTTGGTGAAATTGGCTTAATACAATTCGAAAATATATTACCAAGTCCACCATTGTATTGAATGTTGATGATTGTTTGATTTCACTTTATGGTGTTGAAGCTGTTTCATGGTTACGTACATCAGTTGTTCAGGATAGCACCGGAAATCACATAAGCACTAGCAGAAAATATCAATAATTTTGCATTTCCTTCGGTCTCTGTTTCAACTTTCTTCACGAGCTTCACGAATAGTGTATACAAGTTCAGTGAAAGTAGTTACTATCTATGTTTGCATGTTCTATGCATACCAACCTACTTTCAAGGAATGCAGAAAACCGGTCGTTACTCCGTCAACCCAAATCTATACGAGAAAGATGTAACTTTTTCACGAATAATATTGGCGTCTTTCATAAAAAATCTAGCACATCATGAGAGAACAAGACAATTGATATCCAAGAACTTTTTGCTGTGTGAGAAGTGTTAAGTAAAAGGGAAACTTGTAAGAGGCGTGAAAAATCATCTTATGTAATGGCTGCTTATTAAAAGCACAACACATTGCATCATTATTTTACATATTTGAGATAACATTTCCAAATGACGAAGAAATCCCACTTAAGCAAAACGAAGCTCGACAATGAAATGAAATTGTAAGGACGAGTTCTGAAAAAATCACTCCATCCAATCTCAATAAGCAAACTAATCCAGAATTCGTGTAAAGTAAGAGTAAATCTAATTTTGGCCATTTTAATGCATTTATGTGTGGTATTTTTTGGTTTTCTCCCTGGGGCTTTAGAAATAATGTTGTATCTACGCCATATATATTTGAATAAACACTTGAGGATGGAAAATGCACTTCGAGAAATTAAAGGAAATCTCTTTTCACTCAAATAAAATAGGAAAAGGTATTCAGTAAGTGCAGTAACAGGTCGTTCCTACAGACAATGACATACATCTATACTAGCTTCATCGCCATCATGTGGAATATCATTTCATGTCTGCTTTTGCTGATCCGTCGCCATGATAATAAATCAAAGAATTTTGTTGAGGTAAAAATAAGCAAAAAATGTTTACACCCTTGTCATTCCATGTGGTCAATCACTCGCAGGCAAATTGGCACCATACAAGTGGACAGAATATGATTTCCCGAAAAGCATCTAATGACATTAGACTAATGTAGTCATTGTACGAAATAAAAGTAGCAAAGCAACAAGGGATACCAAATTCGAATTGTACAAGTCTACTCACTATATCAGTCGATAAAGTTGTTTTCTTTTTGTATTCAATCAAGAGTAACTTTGTTAGACATAACGAATATGCTTCGCATTTTTCTTTGAACTGAACTAACTGTAGAGTTAAGTTCTCTGTGGTTGGTAACACATTTTTCGTCCCATTCACGTCTATTTATTGCCTCGACACTCCTAATTCAAACTCTCATGCGCACGGCCCTTGAACCTGTTCATAATTAAATTATCGATTTGAGGAAGGAAAGCAAATCTGTCTCCGTGGTTGTGCATTTAATTCTTGAATCTGCTCTTGTTGGCATACATTTTTCATGGAACTACGCAGTTGCAGGCAGCAGGAAGGTGCAGCGTGTTGCCGGCGATAAATTGGTCCCACTAATAAATATCACTGATTTTCCATACCACTTCCTCTACATGTTTTAACAGTCATACTAGTTGAAAAACAAAAGACCATTTCATTTCAAACCGTTCCTTCTCGCATTAAAATTTTTTAAACCCAAGCATTGGTGCTAAACTCTGTTGGGAATTTTGTTAGAGGTAGCGTCTTGCATGTATCACTTCATTTACTCTGATTACCCACTTCCGGATACAATTCATTGTCATGGCATTTATATCCTAATCGTTCAACCAGAAATTTAGGGGAAATGTGTAAGTAATTGGCATTCATCATTGCAAATTCTTTAGTCATTAACAAACTATATTTCAAGCCTTAAATCTCCACCTACTAGGCTTTTGCAGTGTTTTGTAATAATGGTAAACTGTTGAACTTCGAGACACTTTAAGAAGACAGCAGCAGAATATTGTTAATCTGTCTAGCGTTTAATGCAATCAGATTTCCATTATTACGTAGCTGAAACGAAGTGAAAGCGTAGTTATAATTTTAGTTTGTTTGTCTGTCTGTCTGTCTGTCTGTCTGTCCGTCCGTTCGCGCCATAATTTTGAAACGGCTTGACGGATTTTGTTGAAACTTGGCACACATATTCCTTAAGTGAAAAGGAAGATCGGTATTGAGTTTCAGGTCAATCGGTTCACAGGGGTCGGAGTAGGGGTCAGAGAGAGTTCACATGCTTTTTAAATGGCGAATTTTTCTCTTCATGGATTCTGATAGAGAATTTAACGGTGATCATTTTCTCTTCAGGAACTAGGGGTCAAATCTCGTTAATTTGACCTGTATAGGTCAAACAATGGTCACATGCATTGAAAGCGTTAGAACGCCATTTAAAAGTGTCATGTTAGAACGCCATTTAAAAGCGTCATGTTAGAACGCCCTTTCAAAGATCCATTTCAGCTACGTAATTTCCATCGCGGTTTAACGCGACTAGTTTGACGCTACATTTATTAAAGCGTCTTAAAATGTGAACGAATAAAATTTTAATATCTTTCCCGAATTCTCACCATAGAGGGCCCAGGGGTTAATTGATATATTAGTTGTTGGAGAATTAGTAGCATTCTTGTATATGTTATAATTGGTAAAAAATGCAAGGTGAAATGAACTTCGGGACAGCAAGTAAAAATTTGAAAGTTGAGTTGTATTGACTTGAGTGACAGTAAATTAATGCTTTGGGCAGCTCAATGCTAACCGGGAGAGTTACTGTAAATTGGCATGCAGCAACAGTAAGTATAAATGTTTAAATAGGATCATCTTAGTTAATGAAAGTTTTAAAAGTAATTGTGGGCTGAAAACTGTTTAATTTTTGACAGAAATATGATCGGAGTTGGAACGAAATATGGTGTACTATTTACCGACAAGATGCGGTCAACGAGAAAGTTCAAACCCGTTCTAAAATTTCATACGTTTTAGTTCTGCAGACCAAAGTATTAGGTTACATAAATGTATAAATAGCAGATAAAGCTTGATTTATAAGAACAAAAATTGAAAAGTTCACATTAAAACAAACTTTAAATGCAATTTTCCTAGGTTACATACTGTGGTGTATGCACATAATATTTTATTTGGTGCTGAGCAGTGCTATGTTATATGCAATGCCAGTCTAATCAATGCATGGGTTGTTTGCCTGTGTAGTTCAGTGAATTACAAGTAAGTTTTATTTCGTACATTCAGTACAGAAGACAGAAGAGGAGTGAGTCTCATGACTCGCATGTATCGTGTACATTAACTCAATCTTACCTGAAGACAGCTCACTGGAGACTAGTGGAGACTGTCTTCTCAAACACATAACCAAATCATCCAAAGACATTCATATTATCAATTATTAAATCAAACTCAATTTAGGTTCATTTACATTATCATTTCATGTGGGTATTTACATACACCACATTATCCTCCTTTTCTAATTTTAACAATTTATTTCAAAAGGAAAAATCTAGAAAATATTTTATTTTCTTGCTCCTGCTTGGAAGCGCTCAACTTGCTTACGGTCACGTCTTGGTCTTGCCTTTGGTGATTCTGGTTGTGCCACAACTGATGGTGGTCTTATCGGGCTCGTTTCAGCTGCTGCTGCTGGAGTCGTTTCATTTTGATGAGGTGATGCTTGTGGTGGAGAGGATGGACATGGAGTTTGGATTCTCTGAGGTGATGTCGTTATCACCATCTCATTAGCATGTTGCTGTTGAGTAGTTTCTTCAATTTTCTTCGATTCTGGCTGCTTGCTTTGAGCTGCTCTGATCTGGTCCACGTGTCGTCGCATTTGGGAACCGTTAACCTCCACCATGTATGTAACAGGGCCAATGGCTGCCTCTACCTTCCCTCTCGTCCACTTTTCAAGGTTGCGGGAGAATGTTTTCACCCACACGGCGTCGCCGGGCTGGAAGCTTCTCATTTTCACGCCTTGGTTGTAGCTCTTCTCTTGCCTCGCTTGCGCCTGCATCACGTTTCTCTCTGGGCTTGGCCGTACCAAATCCAACGCCGTCCTCAGCTTTCTGCCTTGAAGTAGCTCGGCTGGGCTGCTGCCTGTAGTGGCGTGTGGCGTCACTCTGTAATATAACAAAAATCTCAAGGCACGCATGTTAACATCAACATCGTCAGCTCGCATGGCTTCTTTAAATGTGCGCACAAAGCGCTCCGCTTCGCCGTTTGATCGGGGATGATACACGGATGATGTGGTATGCTTGATGCCGTTTCTCTTGCAAAATGAAGCCATTTCCTCAGCTACAAATTGCCGTCCGTTGTCAGTCACCAGTTGTTCCGGAATGCCCCATCTCGACATGAAATCCATCAGCTTTTCTTTAACTTCTTTTGCTGTTGTATTGCTGCGCATATCATACACCTCAGGCCATTTGGAATGTGCGTCAATAATGATGAGCCACATTTTCCCAAATAAAGGTCCAGCGAGGTCTGCATGAATACGCTGCATAGGTCGTTCCGGATACTGCCACGGATGTAACGGTGCACTCATGGGGTCGGGTTTGTTCTCGTTACATAATGTACACTGCTTGCACATCATTTCAATCTCACTGTCAATGCCTGGCCACCAAACATGGGATCTAGCCATGGCTTTCATACGCACTATTCCGAAATGACACTCGTGCAATTGTTGCAAAATTTTATTCTTCAGAGATGCCGGAATCAGTACACGTATTCCCCACATGAGCACATCTTGCACTATCGTAAATTCATTTCTATGATGAAAATACGGCTTCAGTTCATTTTCTTCTTGTGCCAATTGCACTGGCCAACCACTTTTCACATACTCATACACACGAGAAAGCACTTTGTCGCGTGATGATGCCTTCCTTATTACTGTTGCTGTGACAGGTAACAAGTTCAATTGCTCAGTAGTAATTTGATGAATTACTTTTTCAGTCTCATTGTTGTTGTGGTGGCCCTCATCTTGTGGTAGATTTCTGGATAACGCGTCTGCATTTCCATGATCACTCGATTTCCGATATTTAATGTCAAACTGGAACTGGCTCAGGTACACACTCCAGTGATGCAAACGTGTTGCCACATACGATGGGAGTTGTGTTTTCGGTCCGAAAATCTTCAGCAGGGGAGCGTGATCAGTGATCAGCTCAAATCGTTTCATACACAAATACTTGTAGAACTTTTCCAGTCCAAATACAATTGCCAATCCCTCCTTTTCTATTTGAGAATAACGCTGCTGCGTCGGGGAAAGTTTCTTTGATGCAAATTGTATTGGTCGCTCAGTACCGTCCGGGTACTTATGATACAGGATACTGGAAATCCCAATTGCTGAAGCATCACAAGTCAGTCCTATCGGAGTATCAGGGTCAAAATGTGCCAATATTGGAGTGGAGGTCAGCAGTCGTTTGACTTCTTCAAATGCCCTTTGGCACTCCTTTGTCCACTTCCAAACTGAATCGTGCTCAGTCAACTTGTATAGCGGAGAACAACACTCGCTCAAGTTTTTCATGAACTTTCCATAAAATTGGACAAGTCCCAAAAATGATCGCACTTCACTTTTGTCTTTTGGCACAGGTATTTTCATGATGGCTTTCACTTTCTCATCACTTGTTTCAATTCCGTTCTTTGATATTTTGTGACCCAAAAATATCACGGAGTCTTTCATCAGTTCACACTTGTCCTTTGACAATTTAAAGTTGTATTGTCTCATACACTCAAAAATTGCTTTCAGCGTTTTCAGGTGCTCTTCGTGAGTAGCTGCTGTAGCAATTGTATCATCAATATACGATCCACTCCTGGGAATATCTTTCAGCATAACATCCATAAAATGCTGGAAAATGGCTGGTGACGACGCGATTCCCTGAGGTAACACATTGTACCTGTACAGGCCACGATGTGTATTAATCACACAAAACTTTTTGCATGATTGGTCGAGTTCCAGTTGATGGTAAGCGTTGCTGCCATCCAACTTGGAAAATAACTTTCCACCTGACATTGAGGCGAAAATGTCCTCGGGAAGGGCTAAAATGAATGACAGATGTAATGGTATGAAGGAATGCGTTCACGCAACCATGGAGAGAAGGCTGTCAAAACTATCCCAATATCCACCTTAAAACCCACATCACTCTAATTTCCTTTCTTAACTTTCAAGACTTCAATACACCTCGTTAGGGGAAAAGGTATCAAAATAGATATTTGAATTAGTCTTTGCAAAACGAGCATCAAGAAATATAGAAAGTTGACTTGATGGTGGCGTGAAAACATTCAGTCCCATAATTGAAACGAGACAGGAAGTACTACGTCGTCAAGTAGATGTTCCGGACTTCGTATAAAATTTGATATATGCAGATGGCTGAAAAATATGTCATCAAGAATTTTAACAATGGTGATGGGTACACTCATATCAAGAGAAATCTGAAAGCTTTCATATTAAACCATAAATTACAGGTATACTATTTTATATAGTCCTAATTCGCCCCAAGATAGAATCAACGAACTTTATATGAATTCGCATGGTTTATTGGGGCTTCCTTCCCTGTTCCCTACAGATAAGTGTGTTGACTCCATCTCAGCATCTACAGCACCCTCACATTCACAGAAATAGAAAGTTCATTAAGAGAAAGTTGCTGAAATATACTTCCGGTTACGGAGAAGAACGACAAATAGTCCAAAGGGTCGTACGTTAACATGTTAGTACTCAACTTGGTCCCTTCCCCTATCTATTGCTACTTTATCATCGCGTTCCACAAAAATAACACATTCTATAAGGATTCGTTATCATGGTAATTGGACCACTGATTTTGCTAAGGCGGAATGGAAATCAGATCTTCCTGTGCGGTTTTGAGTTGGTGGGTTTTGCTCGCGGACAGGCTGATGCAAAACAAGTAATTGGAAAAAGCCACCAATTATTATAGAATTTATGGCTAATGTTAAATTGAAAGCGAGAATATATATTTTTGTGTGCCAATTATTATCTTATTTTTTTGTTAAGGGCATGTAAAGAGGCTAAAAATTGTGTGGTATAAACATGGTAAGTTCTTGTAGAGGGCATTGGAAAATACCGATTGTGCCTAGTTCATTTAAACGCAACCAAATCTGTGCAATCGTACCAAACATCAATGACTAATGGTAAAACTAAAAGCCGCCTATTATATATTCACTGGTCGCAATTATATAGAATACAACAGATTCCTCTCTGTTCGGACTAGACTTTCTCGAGCATCAAAAGTAACTACGTTTCAAAAGATTCCAAAAATGTTCGTAAAAACCAGGATATTATGACAGTGACCAACGACTAACGAATGATAATGACTTGACTGGGCTACAGTTTCTGTTTCCGATAATCAAGGAACACACAGCAAACTAGCCAAATAAATGAAATGTTTGTAGTTAACCACGATGATTATTAATGACAATTAATAATTTATTTAACCACTTTTGCAATAATAAAAAACGACAAAATTAATCCGGAGTAGCTCCGTCCACAAAAGTACATAATTTTCTCTCTACAAATTTGCAACAAGAGTGACGGTGGCAGAATGAGGATGAGCAATGCAAACTCGTCTCTAAAAGGAAAGAATGTTGGCCGTTGGCCTTTTTCCACCGCCTCGGTGCTTTCCTGTTGCAAACCACAGACGGCCTGCTGCCATTTAAAACTACAATAACTTGCCTCATAAAAATGGGACAAGATGAAACATTCAAAAAGCAAGAAAGAAATCTACGCCTATTCCTGTCACTCTCGATGTCGACATATTTCGTCTTACGATTTTGACATAATTAGGTACATAATGTTATTTCGAGAGATTAAATTAAAAGGATGAGTAGTTTAATGAATGGGTTATTCGTAAAAGCGCCTCAATCGCGGAACTAAATTAACTACATTTCGCCCATTCCACCCAGTCGATTTATGTGTTGCTTATCCATTTTGCGTTCCAGAACTCTGTTTTAGCATTACTGTCGTTTCAGGTAATGCTTGTCATGTCACATTAGGCAACTAAAGGTGAGGGTTAATGTACTGGCGGCGTTGTGTTCCCTACTTTCCCTTTCACTGTGTACAAATTCTGCAAAGCTTTCATTTCTACCCTCGCAGTGTCAAAAAAGATGTATTGCAAAATGTTGTAGACACTTGGAAACTTTAAAAGAGAACTTTTTGTCATTTTAGCTGATTTTATAAGCAACATTTCTCAATGTGCTGAGTTTCTTCACAATGTTCAGTATGTTAGTCCGCACGGCGAATTGGATGAGCATTCACTAGTCAGTGTGTACAGTCAGCTTTTTATGCTCCTACACTAACGAAATCGGAAAATGACTGTGTATCTTTAAATGCAGAAAGCACAACACTGACAACTTGTTCGTGTAGATCTTCTATATGAAGATCATGAAAGGAGGTACCGTTATGATTGCGGTGTAGAATCATATTCAAAATAATTATGAACATCTTTCATATGCAAAGAGAATCGTCTGACGAAACATGAACTACGGATACAACTTTTACGTAATCCCAATACGCCCCAAGATAGAACAAACGACATTTCTTCAATTCATGCGCTTCACATGGTTTATTGGAGCTTCCGTCCGCATTCTTGGGCCCTGCAGGGAAGCTCATTGACGCCGTCCCAGTCTCTACTACACCCTCACTCAACCAGAAATAGAAAGTTCGTTAAGATAAATTTACTAAAATATATTTCCGGTTACAACGGAGAAAGGCAAATACAGATAGTCTAAAGGGTGTATTACATTCTAATATTCAACTTGGTCCTTTCCCAGTCTATCTATCTTCGTTTACCATCGATTATTCCGGAAGCATTACATTTTTATGGATGCATTATCAAGCGAATTGGACCACCAATTTTGCTAAGACGGAACAGATAGGAGATTTGTCCTTGGTGGTGGAATTGCTTGCGGAGAGGCTAGAATAAGGTATAATTGGAGAAAATTACGATCTGGCAAAATCGGTGAGGAAATGTCCTTCAACATCAATTACCCCATTTCACCTCTTGTTAATGCAGGTATGTATATGGTATTATCTTACATTCTCATTTTATTACATGCATGCATGAATGACGTATTTCCATTCACGATTTGAAATTTTCCCTAGACTTGGTTTTCTTGATGAATGTTGAAGTTGTCAATAGATTTGACCTATCTCTTTGTTTTCCATGAAACATGTCTCGGCAAACTTGAGTTGAGTTACTCAACCTTTTCTTGTGGTCGTCATGGAATGTGAAGCGACAGTGAGACTTTAATGTAAAAGCTGTAGGAAAGTTGTAACCAGCGGAGCATAAATTGTATTCAAATATCTTGTACATTAATTCAACAAAAGGACTGTGTTATGCGTTCTTCCCTTTGTTCATATGGACTTTGTTGAATGATAACTGAAACGTTTGATTTATCCTTGCTGCCTTTGTTTCATTCCTTCACCACAGCGACTCTGCCGTTGCTAACAAGCAAACTTTGTTTTCATCTTCAATCAGCGACATGGTTTCTTAGATGTTTGGAAGAGCACCGCTGCTTTCTCCTTTGTATTTACTGGAATCAAACAAGCTACCCAGCTTAAAATTTACTTTCAGTCTGCTTTCAGTTCTTGAAATTTTGACGGTATGACGTAAAGAGTTTATCATACGTGGAAAATCTTCATAAGTGCTCGCGAAATTAACAAATGACGGCCCTGTAGTCCTATTTCGTATGTCAACTTGCTTTCTTTCTTTCTTTATGGAATGATCAATATATCAGTACATAAGTTATATATAAAGTTTTTGAGGACACACCTTACACGAAATCTAGTAAAACTCTAGCCTTCACTACATAAAGTAGCAATTGTAAGTGGCTGCTGATAAGCTGTCAAAATGTACTATTAACTTTCAAGTTGAACAGATTATTCAACGCAATTATATTTTTGGAAAGCCTAGACCGTAATGCGTTATTGAATACAGCTGTAAATTTGGGATATCTTTTAGGCAAGTCAAATTGGTACATATTTAATTAAGTTCGTTTTCCGCTTGTCACAATATCACACACCAATATAAGCAGGCGCGTACCCAGACTTTCGGGCAGGGAGGGGCACACACCTCTATATGACATACCATGAATATATATGTGAGGGACAGAGAATTGACGGAGCTAAATTGAGCAATGATTAACATCTCGATTCGTTAGAATCTTACAAATGTACCTGTAAATTGAATAGCATCGCGTTTTGGCTTCAAATTTCGAAGAAACGTTATTTTTGTTAGAATATGTGCCAGTAAACCTGAACAGCGTCTACGCTCTCCAGCAGCAGCTAATGAAGATATTGCTGTAATGTGTTGTGCATTAAAATCACCATCAAAACATCTCACTATGGGTTTCTACGGGTTTCCGAATTCCTAAAATTGCCTCCAAAAAGATTACCTTAGAATTTGTCAAAAACTGAACACTATGAATTTGCATCACGGAACTATGGCACAAGAAAATATTTTTAAAGCTTATGATTTCAGTCGTGCCGTCAGAATGCGGAAAATATGCAGAAAACTAATTTACTTATAGTTTCTTTTTCAAATACGTTTAAATAAATATACTAGTGTATATTCTGTTAACCTTTAGTTAAAGGTAAACCGAATATATATTTTATGCACATATATATTGCGCATGTTGACGACAAGATTGAAATCAAGAACCTTAAAAACATTTTTCGTCAGACGTGAAACATTTATCTTCACACAGTCCAGCTTTGCACATTTGTCATTTCGTGTATATATTTCGGTTAGAAATCTTTTGAATTATTTTGAGGAAAAGTGGGAAAACCTTGTAAGATATTTGAATGCTGATTTCAATGCTGCTAACATTAGTTTCTGCAGGGGAGCGTAGACGCGGAAGATATATTTTCACACGTCTTTTACTTATAATTACGTTTTACCGTGATTTGAAGTCAAAATGCGATACAATACAATTTATGAGTACTTTTTATAAATATTCTTTCAAATGGTATCCAAGTCATAAAAAATTCTGACGAAGCGTGTCGAATTGGCAGTTAATAGCTGTCTTAAGAGGCTGACGCATGGCGAGCCAAGGTCTTGGAAATATGTCAATTTGGACCTTCGATGATATACATACGTCGCAGGTCATGTGTATTTGATATTTTTTTTTGAATTTCATATGTGCATTTTTGCAAAATACATTACTTCCGTGTATATGTTGCTATTTAAATCAGAGTTTGACACTCCGATAAATTTCACCTCGTAACACATGTAAAGATGAAAAATTGGTGATTTGCAATAATCTATACTAATATAATCGTATAAATCTATTCGTGTTCAATATTCTGAAAGATGAACCAATATTTCGACAATTATTATTACAATCTAAAATGTTTCAGCTAAATGTGATGTGCAAACGACAACGCTAAAATATATGCGATTCGTCCAGTCTTCGAAGAGTGTAGTTTTTAATTAGCAGGAACAAAAGTTTTTCAGCTAATGTTCGCACAATGCGTTTTGTTTAAATAAAATTTAATATATGTCCTGATGGCATGTGCCATTAGGCAAAGGTTTTCACATAAAGCGATGACTGATTTATGGTAAATCATTTACCGTCAAGTGGGATTTAGAAGCATGTTTGTAAACATCTTTGGATAGTAAAGTAAACATGTTTATTTGCATTGAATATTCAGACAAGAATTGGAACGTGTCTTTGAAATTCCTCCATTCGAACTCCATGAAAACTGCCATTCCTAATAATATGTCTAAGTGGATCATAGTGTTCAATACGCCCATGCTGAGTTTGTAGGATTATGTTGGGTCCAACGCATGCCTTCTTTAGCTCGTGCAATCGTGAATTATTTAGTCCCGAGCGATCATGATATTTTCGATGACCTATTTCCTCCAGGGTTAATATTCTGTTCATTTTAAAGCCAATTTGATAACCAGGACTTTATACTGCAACCTTGTCCAGCTTATGTACTTAAGGAATTAAGAAATGTTATATCCATCCATACCATAGAAACAACAGTTTACTAAAAAACGAAATTACTTAAAAATGTAGAATGTATCAAACAAGATTCTCCTAAAATCATCAATGTAAATCAAAATACGTGTAACAAAATATTTAGTTAGGCTTCAAATGCAATCCTAACCGTGTCTTATACAATAATCATTAACCCAAAATATTGATTTTCAAGGAAAAGTTTTATAAAAAATTAATGCTAACGTGATGACCTATTAGCTTTAAGAGATTTTCTTTCTATAATAATACAGTTTGTCGTGTGCAATTTTTTTTGTCTCATCCTCACTCGTTCTTTTCCGAAAAAATTTTTCTTCTCAATAAATTCCAGGGAGGGGCACGTGCCCCCTGTGCCCCCCCTTGGGTACGCTGGTGAATATAAGAACTGGAAAGAACCTACATCATTAAGAAATTACAGTATAGCCTTTTTAACTTTAATCGGCTTGAAACTCTTTTATCTGCCACAATGGCGGAATTTGTATAGTCAAGTGTATCGTCCCGAAAAACGTTAGTTACTAGTTACATTATTAACTAGCTAATTAGATGGCACTTCCTGCCTATTTTGAATTTGAATATACCGGCATATTAACGTCAAGGTTAATTCATTCAATGCAATTTTCAATTTTGATTTACCCTACTTTAATGAGTTAAATCGTTTATCATATGATTATCGCAGGTAAACTTTTTCCATGCTAATGGAAAAACATTGGAAACCGTATTTTCACAAATACTCAAACACATGTGCAATGAATATCCTCCCAACCCAACTTTCCCTCCTGTCATTTAAAAAAATTGCAGTCGTCTCCCAACAAGTCAGCAGAATTCATTCCACAATGGCTCTATGTGAAATAAATATGTTTTACCGAACGCGAACCTGGACTCTTCAACACAGCAAACGCATAATGCCAGAATGCAAACTTTGCTCACCCGTGATAACATTTTCTTTTTCACACTCCTTTTCTTCCTTTTGTTTTTCTTTTAGTGTCGCGAGTCAAGCGAAATTGGAAAGACCCGTGGGAATTGAGTGATCGGATGCAGCAGCTTTCACTTTCCATTCACCATACTACCTATTATTGGTTCAACATTTCTAGACAAACATGTTGTCACTAATGTACTGGGGACAAATCATTTGCAAAACATATTCACAATAGGCACATGAATCTCATTGTCAACGTGACAATTGGGTCCGGATGGAAATTTGAGAAGACGGGAACGTTATCGATTGTTGACGAAAACTCTTTGCAAATCTGTTGAATCGTTATTAATGAGTAATATGGCGCAACCAGTTGGCTAGCTGTGGCCACTGCTATCGTCAATGAAAGTTGGAAGTAATGTAATCTCAGAAGAAGCAAAGTTTTAGAATTGATGGGGACAGAATCGTTGAAAAATGACGTACTGACATTGAGAAATCACTTATAAGTAGTTTTCCCTCTTTTACCTTTCTCTTAATTATCCTACTTTCCGTGTACAGTACCTGTAAGTTATTAATTACCACGAAGTGGTAAATTGTATCAATTTCCTTCCTAAATTTTACGCGGATTTTGCAGTATTTTTGCAATTTATGAGTATTTGAAAATAAGCCGCATTGTTAAAAAAAATTGGGCAAAACCAGTTTCATGACACTATTATGGCATATTTCATTGTTTTGTGTACATTTTCTTTCAGGTTGTATTAACGCTTAGATTTATTCTCCGTCGTGTAAAACGTCAGCGCATTAATTAAATGAATATCAACAGCTAATGAATATAAATAATCGAAAGCATCAGTGATCCTCACAACAGCCACTAAGCAAGATTACATCATATACTCTTAGACTTTTGTAATTTAGATTAAAAAATGTACTTAGAAGTAAAATGAAGACAAAAAGATATTTGAAACGGTCGTTGTAAACCGTGTATAGACCTGTAACTTCAGGAATGAGTAAATACCAGTGTTTTCGTATTTCCCAGTGGTAAAAATGGGAAATGGGAAAATGTCCAAAACGGGAAATATTAATTATCGTGGGGAATATTTTAGTCACATTACCCCAAACTCTATGATTTTTGGTATTTACCAGTGACCTCGTAGTGGTAAATACCGTTTTCCCCGGTATACCTTCTTCCTTGTGTAACTTGTTCGCCGATACTTTCACTTCACTCAACTCATAAACTTCAATAAGTCATTACATAACATATCCCTCGTGAATTAATATTTTATTACTTTATCTCGTGTCGTCATCCATTTGAAAGCGTCTCCCGATATACGAATGCATATAGCGGAACAAGCATAACATTTCAGATCGGCTGGAATAGATTAAGTTCAACATGAGAATCTGTGGTGGTTAGATTCTTTGGGGAAATATGTCAGGATCAATTGTCTCTCTACGCTTTCTCACCGTTTTGGGATTGCTGGGCCAGCAATGCTGGCATTACGATGAGAAAGAGAGGGTGATTGTATTAATTTTCCCCAGGAAAGCCTCAAATGTGCCTACCTGAAACTACGATGTTTCGTGTGTATATCATGTACTTCATAAAGACGAAATGCGCATAATAACTAACCTAATTGAGAGCTTAAACTATTATGCAAAAAAACGTGACAACAGAGAAAATTAGCATAAGCAGGATAATAATGCCCTGGTTTATATACGAATATGGTTTATCC
Organism: Sinella curviseta; assembly: GCA_004115045.4. Lineage (NCBI taxonomy): Eukaryota > Metazoa > Arthropoda > Collembola > Entomobryomorpha > Entomobryidae > Sinella > Sinella curviseta. The sequence continues at coordinate 17,009,789 of CM023199.3, read as the reverse complement.
AAAATACTTCTACCGGATGGCGCTGGAATGCCTCCAGGAGAAAGCTGGGAAAGTGGTTCATGACAGTCTGAATAGAATCGGCTCTTGAATCGCTCCATTTTACCAACGCACATCACATATACTCTTTCGTGTTAGAGTGTATTTGAGTGATAAAGATGATGCGATGGTAATGGAGGAAAAAAGGCACGACTACTTCACTAGCTACTCCATTCCCCCATAATGCTTTTATAGACGACTACGATGGAACCGTGAGCCCCCTTCAACGGAACAGCAGAGTGAGAAGTGCTGAGCACCTAGAACCAGTTGCTCCTACCACTTTCTCCACTCAACAACAGCCAGATTCTTCACCGTTTTCCCTCCAGTAGCTTATTTTTTGCAAATCCACTGCACCAAAGTTTTATTATTTTCAAAGTTGCAGCCTTATACCTGCATACACGTATTTTCATAAGCTAAAAATTCTAAAATTTCACGAAATATTTCGACGTGCCAACAACATTAATAACAATTCTGGTTTAACATTTCTTCCATTGAGAAAGCGAAACATATTGTGTGACCCAAAAGACTAACGAAACAAAAAATAAATAATCTTCCATGCGACAATTCTATACATTGGACTTTTTATTCATACGTTACATTCGGAAACGAATACGAATCGGCGAAAGTAGATTTTGTGACTGCTGACAGTTCGCATCAATCAAACAAATCAGGAGTTCTAGGATCAGAATTGAAAAAGGTAATTATTACAATATTTCTATCCAAGTTTATTGTTGACCTATTTCTGCAACGTCAGGAAATGCGGGGCTTGTTGAGAATTTATACATAATCGATACCATCTGAAAGCTAGATCTAGCAATTGGTTTTGTCACATGCTTTTCAACAATTTTTTTTTCTATTTTGCACAACAATTTCGTCAGTTAATAAATCCATTCACCACGACTTCGCGGCTTCCATACAAGTCACCTTCAATTCATTCTTCTCAAATTTCAATGCATACTGATTCTCACACGGTGATATTCATATACTGTAGCTTTGGCTTATCCTTGGAAAATATAGAGCCGTGGTAACTGACGAATGTAATGGAACATTTGACATTGCAGAATGTAATGGTTATTTAGCCACACAAATCGCACAAAAACAGGTAGACATGATCATACAGCATGGTACATTTTATGTTCCTAATGTCTCCCATTAAACAAACAGTGATGCAGTAGACCAGTTGGTTATATGAGATAAACTTTCTATCACCACTTTCCATGCATCTCATCGGTTTCCATCAATCCTACCCGTATCCTTGGGAGCGTACTCGTTTTTTTTCGGCTAGCTGATAAATAGATCACTAAAATGCAAAACCATATCTTTCATGCCACCTTCTTTATGGGTTGCTGTTTGTTTGAATTCACTGGATGCAACTGAGCCATTGTTTCTTGTTCCGCAATTGTTTCACGTCTCGTTTTATCAATTCAAATTGAGAAACTGACGGCGTAGGCGAGAGTATTGACTTGTTGTATGTTTGTACTCAACTTTCAACTTTGAGGCTCTACACACTCACGCACGTAATTCTCTGATGTCCATACACAAAGTTTTGAAGATACGTACAACAAAGTGGCATAGAAACTTTTGAATTTAAGATCAAAACACCTTTTTGTTTAGATTATGCCGATTCTTTTCCAGCAGTGCTTTGGCACCCATCGGATTATTCGCTTTTCCATTTGTGACCTTTTTTGTATTTTATGACAGATAGTACGAACAACAATACAAGTTTAATAAATTCGTTACCGGAGGTCAACTACCTGACATTCACATTCTTGCAGTTGTTGACCTAAAAATTATATGTATGCTTGGGTTGAAATCAAAACAACGACATTCTGTTGCCATATTCAATAAACCATTTGCAGGGCTAAGAAAGCACAGGAAACTCATTTTGCCTAAAATGTCAAGTTACATAATATCACGTCGTAACGTTAGGGGCGATACTTTTAAACGACGAAGCTTACACAACACAGTGAATAAATAATTTGCTGATGAGTACACAAAATGTATATTCTTTTCTTATGCAACGACAACAGTGAAAGCAACACAACTACTCTATACTTCATACTTTATACCTATATGTTATTTGCAAACCTGTAATTTTCCCTCGACGATTTGAGCTCGACGCAAACATAACAGCAATCTGCCTCATTATGAGAGAAGCGTAGAAATATTACCAACAGGCATCTCACTCATTCATTGAGATGCGAGTATTGAGTAGCAAGTAAACTTGTTAGCGGTGTGTGAAAAATCATCTTGTGTCATAATTGCAATTAGGCACGGAATCCTGCGTCATCATCTCACACAATGAATACCTGAAATAACATTCCGAGAGGCTTAGCAAGCAATTCGATAATATGCAATATTCTCAACAAGTTGAAATTACAAATCCCGTAATCCCATTTTTGGAAAACTATTCAATCCAGCTAAGCAAACTTGGTATTGTATATATACTATGGAGATGAAAGAATTGCATGTAGATGTAATCTTGGCATCCAATCTCGGTTCACCCCCAAAAAGGCTAACCGTCTTAAAATATGCATGTTTCATGTGGTGTTTTTTGTTTTATTCTCCCTAGGGCTCTCCAAATAAAGTTGTTCACGCATTGTATCTTCTACACCCTACCATACCTAAACACAAACTCACAAGAGGACGAAGAGAAAGTGCATTAGGAGAAATTGATGGAAATGGCTTTCATCTCGAGAAAAGGAGGAAAAAATAGTTCAAAGAGTGTACTAGCAGCAACATCGTCCAAACAAGAGATGCGTCAAGATGATAATAATCAGCATCATCTTGTGCCCATCTCCACCATCCCGCCGGCATCTATAACAGCTTTATCACCATCATGTCCAACAGAATCCTCTTCGTTGCTGATCTGTCACCACGATAATACGCCTCAGGATTTTGTTGAGGCGACAAGGAAAAGGAGATCGTCCTCTTCCGCTTTCATGTGGTGGTGGGCTTGTGTCCTGTTGAGCTCCGCGATCCTTTTAACTTGCGGACAGGCTGAAGCGAAACATGCTTGGGAACGGCCAGGATGTCACAAAGTTGGTAAGGAACTGTTTACTGAAATGTTGTCTTGAATGGATTATATAACCGCTCCAACATGATACGCTTAAATTGGATGGTGGATTAATATCTTGTTTTATTTTTTTGTAAATATTAGGTCACACAAGAAAGGTGAGCATTCCAGAATGCGTCGAGTTCACCATCACGACCAACGCTTGCCGGGGATATTGCGAAAGTTTTGCGGTGCCATCAGCATGGAATCGGCTGCTAATCAATCCGATGCAATCAATCACATCAGTTGGTCAGTGTTGCAATATTATGGAAACCGAAGATGTCATCGCCAGTGTCATGTGTTTGGATGGGGAACGGGAACTTACTTTCAAGTCGGCAAAAAGTTGCGATTGCTACCACTGCAAGAAGGACTGAATGGGATAAAGTTTGAATATGAATTACACGATGGGTAATAACAATTCTAATCCAGATAATAATATAATTACTTGTATGTTACAAAGTCAAGTTAGTTTTAGATTGTGCTTGTTATCTACCATTTGGCCATTTCAAATAAAAGTAAACCATTCCAATTTCGTCTAGTTCAAATTGTTTGCGTCTCTAGGATGTGCCTGATTTTTATTTCATAATCCCTGCACTGTTCCAGTGAATGATCGGTACTTTAGGCATCTTTATTTCATAAAAACCGGTGACCAGTGAAGCCATGTGTTCAAACGATAGGGAAAACATATCGACATTGTAAGAAAGTAAACTTTTTCCGTTAACTTTAAAACTTCATAGAACCAGAATTAAATGCTCGGAATCATGTTACGGAAATGTCAAAAATGACGTCGGTACTTACATTTGAGGCAGATTGTAACAGAATATTAGCAACGTAATTCCATTAAATCTCTCGTTCTTAATTGATATTACTTGCTCTATCAATTTACATACTATCTACGAACTCCGCCATCCGCACCTCGTACATCTGTGGTATCAGGAATTCCTCCAGAGTTCAAATTATATTTTGTCGACGTCAGACTTACTTAATAATTTTTCTGGCTTTAATGCATTTTGAGACTTTATAGATTTACTGACAGTATATTAGTTGGTTATCATTAGTTTTATGGACAAACTTTCACAACCAATGTCATTATTGTGAAATTGGTTTCGTATTTAATATTACATCAAGCAAAGTTGTTTAAATGACGTGGCAAAAATTACTTTCCAATGATTCTGAAAAGAACATAACATATTTTGTTGGTATTTTGGACTGACAGCTAAATTATTTTTTGAACGATTTCCAAAACCAATAAAAGCAACATATCTAATTTCACTGATGTTGTAAATGAAGCAAATTTATTTTTACAAATGGATTTGGTTTATGTTGTGGTAAACGAACTGTTGAGTTGCTGGAAGACATTTGATTGCTATCAGTTAGTTCGAGTGATATTTCTTAGCAAGCAGTGACCACTGAGTAAAGAGAAAGTTTGCATAGTAAATTGTGGTATTTTTTAGCTTTTTACGATAACTGCAGTATTGGATACAATAAACTAAACCTGATCGTATCTCATGTCATTGGAATTTAGAATAAACTTTAACAAACCTGATTTAAATTAGCTTTGAAACCACAGTGACTATTTTTGTTTGCAGAATTTTTGACGTTACCAATCCCATTGCCAATTTAATTCTGTGCAAATGCATACAATATCACAATCACAAATATATATGTACCGATTCATATTAATTTTGTATCCAAGCATATTACGTCATAACTCCAGTGCAACGGCGTATCACGTCAACAATTTGAAGGAATTCCTCAGTGACCGAATTTTAACTTTACCTGTTGGTGGATAGTCTGCAGTACCTCTTTGGGTTATATTAAAGGCATGCTTTACGGCAATAGGGAAAAGTGAACAGGAAAAAATAAATTGGACCTCATGGGAATGCTTAAGGCAATTGTAGGAAAAAGCTTTTCTGATTACAATACCGTTATCCGCTGGAGTCACAGGGTACTCTCTTATCTTCACTTTAATGTACCTATTGATTATGTATTCATACGATGAATTGAACAAGAACGATTTTGGGACATGAACGAATTTACGGAATTTATCTGGTGTACGAAAATTTTATCACAGATTATTTTGTCATATTTTTTTTAAATAAAAAGGCGTTTGTTTAGTTTCAATACATGCTAAGAATAAATGATAAATTAAAGAATCATGTTGCCATTGGACCTGCAAACGTTAAAAAGTTATTCACGAAAGCACGTTTCAACATTCTGTAGGTGCGTATTTATTTGTTTACGTAACTTATTGTTTTGCGTGTTTAGTGAAATTACGCAAAACTGTTTTTGTACAAATGGACTGGCTACAACAAACACTTGACCTGGCGAATGTGTGAATATAACAATTAATAGCATGGAATAATTTAAGCTACAAAACTTATTACATGTTTAATTTTCCATTCCTGCTTTTTACTTGGCAACATGCAACACAAGTCATCCCACCATGGTGAAACTACCATTGTGCACTTCCATTGGAATGTTTGTGTATTGTTTGTAGTTTGATTTTATGTAAAGTTGTTGAACCCTTTTCTGGTCCCATGAATAATTTTGTTGCTTGGCACTTTGCTGAGTACAGTTGAACGAAATATATTTATGCTTACATGTATGCTGACGATAATATTTACGTTCTAGACTGTTTTGATTTTTATATACAAAAAGGTAGTGACATTCGTGAAAGTGTCAAAGAAAGCTCCGAATTCTAATTCCGTGTATGCCTTTGAGAGATTATGTTGATTCTTTCAACGGCCTTTCTCTTTTGTTTTCGTCCCACTCAATACCGGAATTTTCCGCTCCGGCTACACATGAAATAAACGAAATGCAATTTATTGGAAGTATAAAAATCCTATTGTCGGAGGTCAAAAATTGAAATTTGAAATATTTGCATTTTGGAACATAAAATTTGTGGCGATTGTACCCTTTTATGATTGAGCTCTGGGATGTGAATGAAGATGTATTTATGATGTTATCAGACCAATATTCTAATTAAATTTATAGATTGATTGATTGATTGTTTAATATTAACTTGCGCACTCCCTAATTAAACTTATAGACCTTGACGTTACTGTATCAATTTGCCGTTCGAATGGCATTAATATCTGAACCAGGTGGAAGGTCCTAATGGAGTGTCCTGTATATTCAAGTTAATTAAAGATGGTAGTATTCGCGTAAGGGGTGTATCAATAATCCAGAAATCCAAAAATCCGGAAGTCCAAAAATCCGGAAATCCAAAAATCCGGAATTCCAAAAATCCGGAAAGCCAAAAATCCGGAATCCAATAATCCGGAAGTCCAAAAATCCGGAAAACTATTGAAGAGAAATCAACGAGAGATTAGTTTAAATTAAGTCAGGTTCGGTTAGGTTAGGTTCAGTTGGGTTAGGATGACCGAACTATGTCTATTTGTATAAAAATGTATGTGTTTACCAATTTTCTGAGTTACGGATTTTTGGATTCTGGATTTTTGGCTTTCCGGATTTTTGGAATTCCGGAATTTTTGGATTTCCGGATTTTTGGACTTCCGGATTTTTGGACTTCCGGATTTTTGGACTTCCGGATTTTTGGACTTCCGGATTTTTGGACTTCCGGATTTTTGGTTTTCCGGATTTTTGACATAAAGCGCGCGTAATGCTTCTTAGATTTTGTAGGCACATTTCCTTCCTTTATGATTTCCTTGTTACATTAGTGACAGTAAGAGTGATAGCGAAATAAAATCTACGATGACTGCAGTTGCATTGTTGCTCCAAAGTGTTAGATTTCATATGAATGTTGTTAACATTTACATATTTGTTAACTTTTCCACTTGCTTGTCGTAAATTTGTTCGGAAGGTTACTACTCTGCATAATGCCAAGGCTATGTGCGGTTGACCAAAATTCAGCAAAAAATATTTGTCACGGAGAAGTGAAAGTTTAACAGTATTTCAAGGTAGCCGTAATGACCAGAAAAAAATTCGAAAGCTTGACACATCCTTGCAAAATAAATTATCAGAATTGTATACAGGCAAGTATATAGTTGAAAATACTAATAAATGTAATTACATAGTTTTCTTTTGCCAAGGTGACGCTTCTAAATGGATATATTTAGTTTGGTTTTCCTTGACAGTATTTTTTGTGGTCATGCGACACGTGAGCTGACAACAAGCGGTTACGAATTTATCTGCGACACTAGGTATTGACCATTTGAGCGTGATTGCGATTTGGTCATTTACTTGTCACTCATTTCGGATATTTTTCGTTTCATTCCTTATATTAAATTCGTAATACGTTATACGTAATGTATACATGTTTCAACCTGAATTATAGAGCAAAAAATATTATCGATTGTTCAGTGTCAACCAAGTAGGACGAGAAACATCCTACAAGATTGTCAGGATACAAGTATGAGCCAACGAGCCCTACGGTTCAACTACAATGAGTCCCTTAAAATTTTATAAACAAAAAAGCCAGATCATTTATCTTACAAATACCATTACATGCTTGTATTTTATATCACCTTACTTCCTCGGTTCAACACAATGTGTTGACAACACATTAACAACCCAGCCCAAAATGTAAAGTCTCTTGGGAATTCGGAACCTGGACGCACCTTACATTTTACTTGGCATGCATTTATTTGTTGGTTCAATTCATTGTAATAGTCCTTTCCATAAGAATCCTGAAACTGCAACATGAGTGAAAATTATGTAAGTAATTAATTGGGTTTGATTCGGTTCAGCTTGTAGGGAAATTTTTATCGTTATGTTAACATATGGTGGGATTACATGCCATATAGGAAAGACCCAGATCCGACGTTTTTGTTGAGAAAAATTGATACCATATCCGGATTCTCCATTAAAAATAGAGTTATTTTGCAGTACGAATTGACTAAAACAAATGTGCTACTGGGGTACATTGCGAAAATTAAGTTTAGTAGGGGTATTCAAAGGATAACTTATTTTTTCGAAGTATCTCGACCGATTCAGCTGAAATTTTGTATGGAGCTTCCAGAAGGAACCCGCCCGACAGTTCAGTTGAGAAAGGTTCATTTTTTAAAAATTTGACCTGGGTTGGTGGGGTCAAAATCCGAAGTTTTTCGAAAGTGGTATTTGCGCGCGCCATTAGGAAATATATGGTATGTCGAGTATTTGTAAGAAGGACATGGCATCGCAAAAGATCACACGTGATTACGTAAGCTGTTTTTAAGTGGGATCTTTAATATAAACTGGATTCAAGAACTGAAATTACCCATATAACTGCTTATTAGTGAATGAAGTTGAGGTCTCTTGATAACAAGTTTATATTAAAGTTCCAACGGCAATGCAGAGAATATTATTATTATGGGAGATTTTAATGCAAGAATAGGGAAATATTATTTTGATTTTTGATTTGATTTTTATTTCATAGTATCCTTCGGAATGCCCATGGATACAGGTTCATAAAACATGTTACATAAAGCATTTTACAAGTCTTGTTTCCTTACTATTAATTTAACATTCATCGATAAAAATTCTACATTTAATAACATATAATGTGTACAAAAACAGGTTCATAATTTTATCATCATCACATAAATTGCTTAGCAAATTACCTAATGTCAATACCTCTCTACCTGTTTCGTCTTTATTTTTATATAAATCTAAATAGCGTAGCCTACTGGAGTTATGCACTTTACATCTCACAAAAAAATGTTCAAGGTCGTCTGGTTCTAAACCACAGTACTTGCATAATTCCTCAGACTCTAGTTGGTACCTAATTCTGCTAAAATAAAAATTACCATTTCCCAACCTACACTGGCGTATACATATCATTACATTAAAGCCATATTTGCTCTCTAAATACGTACTTCTGCCTTCTTCCTTATGCCAAATCTCCGAGTATAGTTTGTATGTGTTAGACGCTTTTATATATTCAATATCTTCTTGCCTACAATGCTGATGCCATGCCTCCAAGATTTTAAATCTCCCAGCAAGCAACGCATCGACGTTTTGATCGTCCCAACTTTTTTCTTTACCGCATATAACAAAAATCTCTCGAACTTGCATACACCAATTGTATTTCACTTGCTCATTCATTTTTTTACTAGCATGTAATAGTTGTAAATAGCATTGCTTAACATATTCCGACTCTTCCATTTTCCAAATTTTTATTACATACCCAATTAGCATTTTGACTATTTTGAAACTTAACTTTACCACTCCACATTCTAACCGAGTTGCCGAGTTACAAGTACCTGTTCTTAATTCTAGCGATCTCTTTAAAAAGTGTGTTTGAACCTTCTCTATTTCATCAAACCTACCTAGTCCCCATATCTGCGCTCCATACAAAGCTGTAGGTGTCACAATACTATCGAACAACTTTAGTTTGGGTGCAATAGATTCTGCTTTTCCTCTATATAAGATATTTTGTATTCTGCTAATCGCTGCTTTCCCCTTCGATTTAAATATTTTGGCCGTATCTTTTGTGAGTATATTTTCACTAAAGTTTACCCCCAGATAAGTATAATTCTTTACTATTTCTAGTTGTTTTCCCTCAAAGTAGAATTTTTGCTTAGTTTGTATTTGCCTGCGTCTAAAACGCATCACCTTTGTCTTACTAATATTAAACCTGGAGCCCTATGCTTTTAAAGTAGCCTTCTAGTTCGTTCAATTTTCTTTGCAACGCTCCTGCTCCTGGTGCAATAATAATCGTATCATCAGCAAATTGTAACATATGAATTTCCGTGTTTTTCATGTAAATACCAGGAATTTTCCAGCTAGCAATTACCTCCTTCATATCCGCAATGAATAGATTAAATATTAATGAGCTGAGTGATTCTCCTTGTGCCACTCCTTCTGTGATATCTATTGGATCACTATGTTCGTTTGCTAGTCTAACCTTCGTACTAGCTTGGTCACAGAGTTTTTTTCAAACATCTAATAACTTTCCCACTAACTCCTGTCATATTCAACCTCATCCATAGTTTTTCGTGTAAAATCGATGGGAATGCTCGTGAGAAGTCTCTAAAAACAGCATACACTTTATTTCTTTTTGTGCCTACCTGTAGAATAGCCTGCAAGTTGAAAATATGATCAATGCAGCTTTTGCCTCTCCTGAATCCCATTTGACATTTTGGTAGAATCTTATTTTCTTCGGCCCATTTCATCAGTCTATTTTGGATTAGAGTTGTAAATAATTTTAGGGATGTTGCCAATAGTGAGATTGGTCTGTAGTTAATTGGGTTCAAGATATCCCCTTTTTTATGTAGCATGACTGTTTCAGACATAGCCCATTCTTTTGGCGGCGTCTCCGTTTCCCATATATTATTAAACCAGTCTAAGACTTTTTCTTTAAACGAGGTTGGGGAATTTTTCAGAAATTCATTTTTTATCAAGTCTAAGCCAGGTGCCTTGTTGTTACTTAATTTCTTCAGCGCTATAATTATTTATGCCATTGAAAAATCCTGGTCTAGATATTCCTGCCTTACATCTTGGAAATCGACTTCTAGAATGCTCCTCCTTCCCTGTATTTTCCCATAAAACTCAATCCATTCCCTATTGCTAATCTGTAGTTCCACTGGTTTATTATATTTATAGGTTTTCACTATTTTCCAGAAATCGCTACTGTGCCTAACATTGTGAAATGCATTTTTTAATTCTTCCAAATATTCCTGTTTTCGTGTTCTTCGGATCTCATTGTATGCCCTTCTGTCTTTTAGGTAATTTTGTCTGCTTTGTATATCCCATTTATTAAGCTTAGCTATTTTAAGCGATTCTATTGTTTTCCCTCTTGCTTCCCGACACGTTTTGTCAAACCATTTTTTATTGGGGTGTTTGAAGTTTGTTTTAATAGTTTTTACCATGCCACTTTTTTCGGCAGCATTATGTATAAAATTCACAAATAGCAAATAATCAAGGTTTGCTGGGTTCACTTTTATCGTATCATGTAATGCATTTTTGTAAGATGTTTTCATTTTCTCATCCCACAATAATTTCTTATGTGTGTCGCCTTCTACCCATGTGTGTCCACCCAGGTGCAAAGAACATGGAAAGTGGTCAGAATCTACCCATTTTCCTATGCTGAAAGTATTCACTAATTCTGCTACTTCATTACTAACAAAAAGCAGGTCTATGATACTATTACCATTATAGTTACAAAATGTAAATTCGCCCTTCAAATCTCCTTGTGTTCTACCATTTAATAATATCATGTTTTCTTCCATCATTTTTTCCTTTAGAATTTTACCTCTGCTATCTTCTATGCTATCCTTCCACAGTCTCCCTGCTTGCAATTTTGGGTTTTGAATTCTCCACATATCTCTCTTATACTCAAACGTTTTCCCTATTCTTGCATTAAAATCTCCCATAATAATAATATTCTCTGCATTGCCGTTGGAACTTTAATATAAACTTGTTATCAAGAGACCTCAACTTCATTCACTAATAAGCAGTTATATGGGTAATTTCAGTTCTTGAATCCAGTTTATATTAAAGATCCCACTTAAAAACAGCTTACGTAATCACGTGTGATCTTTTGCGATGCCATGTCCTTCTTACAAATACTCGACATACCATATATTTCCTAATGGCGCGCGCAAATACCACTTTCGAAAAACTTCGGATTTTGACCCCACCAACCCAGGTCAAATTTTTAAAAAATGAACCTTTCTCAACTGAACTGTCGGGCGGGTTCCTTCTGGAAGCTCCATACAAAATTTCAGCTGAATCGGTCGAGATACTTCGAAAAAATAAGTTATCCTTTGAATACCCCTACTAAACTTAATTTTCGCAATGTACCCCAGTAGCACATTTGTTTTAGTCAATTCGTACTGCAAAATAACTCTATTTTTAATGGAGAATCCGGATATGGTATCAATTTTTCTCAACAAAAACGTCGGATCTGGGTCTTTCCTATATGGCATGTAATCTCAGTATGCAATTCATTCACGCCAGGGACCTGCTCAAGTGGTAATACCGAAGAATGTGGAACATTGCTTATATGACGCCAGGATATTACATCACATGGTATAAGTATTTTCCATCATTGTCATTGGCAAATGAAATAAATGCACAAGCACAATGAAATAAATTTCGTACACTTAAAAATACTTAGCTATGTACTTTTTAAAATTTGAAAGCAATGACAACTTTTATTTTAGATGTGTGGAGGAAAGTGACGAAATTTAAACTAATATTAACTGCAAAAATCGCTCAATGTCATAAAATAGATTCCAGGTGACTTGTCCGGCACTCTGAAAGAAATGTGATAATGCCTACTTGTGTCTATACACGGTTTACTGATATCACCTGGACAGCATTACTAACTTGTAGTTATCGTAACACCAAATACTGTCACAGTCTGCCAAAAACAATTCATAACACATTCTCCATATGTCGGTGTTCATAAATGACCTGTTTACAACACTAACTCTGTTTGCAGCATTGTCCAAAACGGAGTAAATAGTGAACCAGCTTCACAATCCTAATATACACCGTGCTACCTTGTTCTACGTCGTTGCACAACGGGGTCATGTTAGTCCTTGCTAGTTGAAAACATTTATACAGTTTGGTGGAAGCTCTTTTGCACTATTTTTTATGTGTTTATCACATTATGTTGGACAAGAAAACGTATAGGCGAAAATACGAGATGGATTCAATTTTTAACCTGTCTTCACCTTTTGAAATTTCTCCAGTTTTCACTTTCCCCTTCAGTGTTAAAGTAAGAAGTATTGAATTTTAAATCGGTAATCTATCATTCCATCGACACCTGTTTGCTTAATGTATAGGCTCATCTGAAGCTAAAGTATATCCCATTATGAGAAACGCCAGAGAGATTACCCAACATTTATTTTTAATATTTTCTGTAGAAAAGACACATTGAGTATGATAGTTGATTTGTTAGTGACATGACAATCAATTTGTGTCGCCATTAGAATTACACAATAAATATTGCGTTTCGCAAACTATCATTTCTGCTATAACTTATAAAGTATGTCTGCTTTAGTCTGGTTTTTAGTTTTGTGGTTAAAAACAAGTACTTTGGATTGCCAGGATACCCCAACATTGATGAATAAATCCATTTAAAACGAATAATTAATAGTTCAGAAACTCCATATGCCTGCATACATTAAGATGTAACGACTATTTGGAAAGCAAAAATGAGTGCCGTGGTCATATTCCTTGAGCAAAATAAGGTAGGGTTTGCTCAGATGATTTTTTCGAAAATCTGATTTTACGGGGTATATAAAAATCATCTGAGCAAACCCTACCTTATTTTGCTCAAGGAATATGACCACGGTACTAATTTTTGCTTTCCAAATAGTCGTTACCAGGCATGGCTCCGGGTTCTATTGCGGGCTGGGTGAACCCGTTTTTACCCGGGTTTAAACGGACCCACTTAGCACCTTGTTGGCTGGGTTTTATGGGTTAAAATAAGTTACTATAGGGGTATATGGGAGCATAAAGTAATATATATTAGGCGGGAAAAAAGCCCCTTATGTATTTATATGCACTACCCATTTAAGCCCATCTACCCATTAAAACCCGTAAAACCCATTAAAACCCCTACCCACGGGTTTTTTGGTCCAAACCCGCGGGTTTAGCCATGCCTGGTCGTTACATCTTAATGTATGCCGGCTTATGGAGTTGCTGTCACAGTTTTAATAATTCTATTCTCTATCATGTTGTTATTGTTCCATGTTAAGTACTTTATTTCCATTGATGTGCAGAAGAAAAATTACCTAGTTATTGTTTGTAAATAAACAACTGCATCTTGGGAAAAGGATTAAATATAACCGTAGTCACAATTTCGTTTTTAAAAATTAAATTAAAGCCAAATACAACAAATAGAAAAGGCGCAGTTTACATTTTACAAACCTGTACAAAAAACGGCGAGGTATGAATGGCTATACTGTATATTGAGTGGAAGCAGATTGCAAGAATTACATTGATTGCAACTTTGAAATTTTAACCCCTTACTTGTTGTAATTAAAAACTATACATTCCGTAACTGATTTTAACTTTACATTTTATATAATATATGAATGAATGCCAATGCCAATTTAAATAATATATGAAAATGATAATACCTCACGTCTCACATGAATTCCAACCGCACCACTGATTTTACTCATACATGTTGAACCTGATCGTCCACATGCTGATTTAGCCGTTGAGAATATTTTGGCGGACGGTGAGTTCTGTCAGAAGAAACCTTCAGTTTTCACATGAACATAGGGCATAATGAAATCACGACGTTATTCATATAGATCGAATTTATGAAGCTATAAATAAAATTTTATCAGCCACTTTCATTGTAGCGATTTTTCATATATTTTTTTTAATTCTTAAAGAAAATTGCGCATAATCCATGTATACTGAAAATATCAGAATAAACCTAATCCCTTCCTTTCCTAAATCGTTCCTAAATATACTGTTAGTTATCTAGCTTATACGTTTCCCACTTCGAACCATTTACAATTCACTCATCTATTATGAATTTACACCACAACTGAATAAAAGTTCCACTAGAATCTTCATGAACCACGCAAATTGTTAACAAAATTTGCTGTGGTACTTTGAGATGCCGTATCGTGAAACCAAGGCCACTAATATATTAACAATTTGTCCTTTCGGATAGATCGCTTGTAAGATCCAATCTATGGACCATCTTTTTCCACATCCCCGCGATAATTATTGTGGCCAAGAAGCAACACCTTGCAATACTTATGTGCACACTCAATCAATTACCAAAAATTACCTGGTGTGTCGTCACACTATCAACGATTATTAATACATTATTGTGGCCATAATGCGGTTTGTCAGTAAAGTGGTCTTCGCAGCCATACTTTTCATGGAGTATTTGTATAGAAAATTGTTTATATGGTAAGCGCCTTCCTGTTTGTACCATCAATTCATATTCAAAGTGCTCTTCAATGGAATGGACAAAGTCTACCTGAGCAAAAAATAAATGGTGACTTGCCCTTCAATTTATTACGTAGCTGAAACGAAGTGAAAGCGTAGTTATAATTTTAGTTTGTTTGTCTGTCTGTCTGTCTGTCTGTCCGTTCGCGCCATAATTTTGAAACGGCTTGACGGATTTTGTTGAAACTTGGCATACAGGTTCCTTAGGTGACAAGGAAGATCGGCATTGAGTTTCAGGTCAATCGGCCTCCAGGGGTCGGAGTAGGGGTCAGAGAGAGGTCACGTGCTTTTTAAATGGCAAATTTTGTTCTTCATCAATTCTGATAGAGAATTGAACGGTGATCATTTCCTCTTCAGGAACTATGGGTCAAATCGCGTTATTGTGACCTGTAGAGGTCAAACAGTGGTCACATGCATTGAAAGCGCCATTTATGAACGCCATTTGAAAGCGTCATTTATGAACGCAATTTGAAGGCGCCATTTATGAACGCAATTTGAAAGCGCCATTTATGGACGCCATTTGAAAGCGTCATTTATGGACGCGATTTGAAAGCGCCATTTGAAAGCGCCATTTATAAACGCGATTTGAAAGCGCCATTTGAAAGCGCCATGTTAGAACGCCATTTGAAAGCGTCATGTTAGAACGCCACTTAAAAGCTCCGTTTCAGCTACGTATTTTCCATCGCGGTTTAACGCGACTAGTTATACGTCGTCATTCGTTACGGCTGTATAGCCGAACAACAAAGAGCAACTCAAGACTCTTGAGTCAAGAGTAATTTTCAAATGTCTCTTTTAAAGAATTTCCTTGAATCAACAATTTTGGTAAATTGTAAGAAGTTTATGTTGAAAATATTTTATCAATTTGTTCCGAGAAACACCGTGTGAACCATGGAAAAACAATGGAACAATGATATAGTATATCTATGGATATTAGGTTTTGCAATGTATTTGAGGTACTAGTTCCCAATTCGACACGCTTCGTCACAGTTTTCTGGAAACGGAACAATTTATGCATCAATGCATATCACTATAATTGATTGAAAGGCAGTTTTGGCTTGAAATTCCAATTAAATCTGATTTTTTGCAAAATTTGTGTGCGAAACCTGCGTCCGCGTCTACACTCTCCTGTAAAAACTATTGAAGATAGGAACGCGAACGTAATCTTTTCAACATTAGAATAAGCACTAGGTAGGTTTTTCTCACTTTTTCAAAATTCTTATTCATCTTAAAGTTTGCCAAAAATCCACATCCTGTATTGAATTTTCATCATTGAAGAGAGCAACATTTTTTGGCTGAAGGCCACAAAAAGCATGAAATTCTCGGATTTTCTCCAAATTTGGTACAGTTATAGAGACTGGTGAGTTACTCTTGAACCAAATCGATTTTTGTTCGAAAACTTCAATACGTGGTCTCCGCACCCCATAAACCGGTTCTCCCGCCACTCCAAGGGCCATAACTACGGCCCAAAATCAAAATTGCAAAATCTGAGAAAACACACTCTGCATTAACTCATTGTCTACCTACTGCTTTTTAAATCATCGAAATCCGACAGTTCTGGCCGATTTTAGAGCATTATTAATCAAACAAAATTAAGTCATTTTTGGGCAAAATTCAGTGATGAAATGAACAAAATCACGAAAAAATGCTCCAAAAACTGACAACCTGAAGTATGCTAAAACGTTCTAGAATCGGCCAGAATTCACGGATTTCGATGATTTAAAAAGCAGTAGGTAGCCAATGAGTTAATGCAGAGTGTGTTTTCTCAAATTTTGCAATTTCGATCTTGGGCCGTAGTTATGGCCCTTGGAGTGGCAGGAGAACCGGTTTATGGGGTGCGGAGACCACGTATTGAAGTTTTCGGACATAAATCGATTTGGTTCAAGAGTAACTCATCAGTCTCTATAACTGTACCAAATTTGGAGAAAATCCGAGAATGTCATGTTTTTTGTGGCCTTCAGCCAAAAAATGTTGCTCAGAAAATATGTCCAAGGGCCATAATTTGCAATTTGGCGATTGTGAAAAATTATCTACCTTGGAAATATTATTTTCAATGACGAAAATTCAATTCAGGATGTGGATTTTTGACGAACTTCACGATGATTTTTTAGAGAAATGGTTAAGAATTTTGAGAAAGTGAGAAAGTTTGTGTTAGAAGTATTTAGAAGTGGTTATTTGAATTTTTCTGTCTGATGAAGATATCAAATAGTGAGCCACGGATTCAAACAGAGTCTCAAAATGTTCTGCATCGTTTTCCCAAAAAAAATTGACAGAACGTTCCGGATTTGAGGAGAGCTACTCTCTGTTCATACGCGAAGCTATTGATAAAAAGGTTCAGCAAAATACCAAACATAAAGAGATCGTTTAAAGTCGCAAGTGAAGTCTCCTCTGGTTTGAAGATAGGGACAATGATTATGCTTACATCAATGCAGAAAACGGGTCGTTACCCTATTAAAGAAAATTTACATGAGAAATATGTAACTTTTTATTGAATAATATTGGCGCACTTCATAACAAAACTAACCCATAATGCGAATAAAAGACAGCAGATATTCACCCAGTATTTGTTTTGTGAGAAAAGTGTTGAGTAAGAGGGAAACTTGTCATAAGCGTGAGAAATCATCTTATGTAATCGTTGCTTCCATTTTAAAGGCACATGTTGTATTATAACCTTACAAACTTGAGATAACACTCCAAAGGGCCTAGAAATTATACTTAAGGAAGATGCTCCACAATGAAAAGAAATTGTAAGTATGAGTTCTAAAAAAAAGCACTCTATCCAACCACAATAAGCAAACGAATCCAGAATTCGTGTAAAGAAGAATAAATTAGTATTGGTATTATATCTCAGCTCTCCTCCCAAAAAAGGCAAGTCATCTTAGTACATCCATGTTTCACGTGGTTTCTTTGGATTTCTCCCTTGAGCTTCAGAAATAAAGATGTTGTTGTTTCTACATATACCATACCAATTCGACTAAACACCTGTATATGGAAAGTGCAGTATGAGAAATTGAAGGAAATATATTTTCTCTCAATTAAAATCGGAAAAAGTGTTCAGTAAGTGTAGTAGCAATAAAAACTCTTGTCATCTTTGCAAATTCGTATAGTGGTCAATCACTCGAGTGCAGGTTGCCTCCATACTAATGGACAGAATATGATTTCCCAAATACCCTCTAATGTAGCCGCTGTACGAAATAAATGTAGCGAAGCAACCAGGGATTCCAAATTTGCGAAAGCACATTAGCTTAGGGGTGCCTATTTCAAATTCTAGCCAATTTAACTGGCTTGTAGCTTTATATTATGGTTTCATATCATATTCTACATACATCGTTTTGTTCTTCTAGCTGCTCCTTTTAGGTTCCTTTTTTTACATTGAAATTCGAAGGGGTAGATATTACTATCCTAAAAAATGTTCCTTATACTAAATACGCGCAGTACATATTTCGTTCGTTTCATTCACCAACACCCAATTTTACCTTTTATAACTTTTCTTTTTCTTTTACCTTTTCTTCTCTTATAGAACACTGAACTAACACGCGTATAGTTTAGTATTTACTTTCACGTTGTTTTCACGTTTCTTGTTTACAGCCTTGGACTCATACGCCGTCAATGCATAAAGTGTTATATCCAGTTTGCTGTAGTTCTTCTTTGGCCTTATATGGATTTCCGTGCATGCTGTAGGATAAATGTGGATTAAGTCGTTTCGGACAACAAGAATAACGACATTAACTATTATCTGTGATTCACCAGCCTACTGGTTGTTCAGCAAGATAATACGCACTTTAAATCATCTTCAAACTTGGTAACCGAGATATTTTGGTGTACAAATTTCGTGTGATCGTGTCGTTAGTCAATTAGTTATTCCCAAATCTCGACTGCATAGGAATAAAATATGTCACAGAACGAAAATGCGAACTTACAAATAATACAATACAACAAGCGTTGAGAGATACGGGGTGTATCAAAAATCCGGAAAACTATTGAAGAGAAATGAACGAGAGATTAGTTTAAATTAAGTCAGGTTCGGTTGGGTTAGGTTCGGTTAGGTTGGGTTAGGATGACCGAACTATGTCTATTTGTATAAAAATGTATGTGCTTCCCAATTTTCTGATTTACGGATTTTTGGATTCCGGATTTTTGGCTTTCCGGATTTTTGGAATTCCGAATTTTTGGATTTCCTGATTTTTGGACTTCCGTATTTTTGGTTTTCCGGATTTTTGACATAAAGCGATAGATACAGCATACTAATAATAAATAACGGTTAGTTAGCTTGCCTTGCCAATTGTTATCAAATCAACCTGTTTACCATTAAATTATCGATTTGGGCAAATAAAACATATCTGCCTCCTTGGTTGTGCATTTCATTCTTGAATTTTCTCTTGCATTTGCGCGTTTCCATAATTTGTCCTTTCATTTTTGTCCAGTGCATACACGAACATAAACGGAAAGGAATATTTTATGGGGTTAATTATTTGACTTGTTCCACCATCCTGAGCTAAACCAACAAAGACAAGAATACATTTTCAAAACGAAGATTAAAGATTATGCTTAAGTACATCTAGGCATCGTACAAAATTTGCTAAGAAAGATATTAAAATTCTTAACAATGGTGAGATATACACTCATATTTAAGTGAAATATGTACGCCTTTAATATTAACCCATAAATTACAGGTGTATATTTTAGATAGTCCTAATTCGCCCCAAGATAGAACAAACAACTCTCTTTTATATGAATTTCTCATGTATTATTGGGGTTTCCTTCCCTGTGCCCTGCAGATAAGTTTGTTGATTCCATCTACTACACCCTCACCTTACAGAAATATAGGAGTTCATTGAGAGAAATGTATTGAAATATACTTCCGGTTAGGGAAATGGCACATAGTTCAAATGGTGTGTTAACGTTTTAATACTCAACTTGGTCCTTTCCCTGACTATAACAATTTTATCATCGCGTTCCACAAAAACAACATATTCTACAGGGATTCGCTATCATGGTAATTGGGGTACTAGTTTTGCTAAGACGGAATGGAAATCAGATCTTCCTCTGCGGTTTTGAGTTAAAGGTCTCACTCGCCGACAGGCAGAAACAAAAAATAATTTAAAAATTCCACCATCTCTCACAGAATAGGTGAGAAACGATTGAAAGAATAGATACATTTAGTGTGCTAATTATTATTTAATTTTGTTGTTATGGGCGTGTGAGAAGTCTGAAAATTCAGGAATACACTTTTCTATGAACAAGGCAAGTGCTTGTAGCGACACTGAGAAAGATTGGTTGTGTTTGGTTCTATTGCCACCAAATCTGTTCCATTTTACTAAATCTCAATCACCGATGGTAAAACTAAACGCCGCTTATTATATATTTGCTCATCATTTGCTCACTTATGATTAGTGTACAACAGATTTTACAGTTAATGAAATACAAATATTTGATCATCACAGCTTATTATATACTAATATCTTTTACATTAATTTAACAAAAGGACTACTTTGTGCGTTCTTCCCTTTGTTCAAGTATACTTTGTTGAATGATAACTGCATCGTTTGATTTCTTTTTGCTACCATTGTTTCATTCCTTTACCAGCGTTACTGCCGCTACTGACAAGCAAACACGGTTTTTCCTCTTGAATCAGCGATATGGTTTCTTAGATGTTAGAAAGAGCACCGCTGATTTCTCCTTTGTACTGGAATAAAACAAGCTACCCAGCTTAATATTTATTTTCAGTCTGGTTGCAATTCTTGAAATCTTCAAGGTATGACATACCAACTTTCTTTTTTCATTATAGAATAATCAATACCAGTACATACGTTACATATAAACTTTTTGAGAGCATCCCTTACACGAAATCAAGTCAAACTCTATCCTTCACTGCATCAAATAACAATTATAAGTGGCTGCTGATAAGCACCCAAACTGAACGATATACTTTGAAGGTGAAGAGATTTGTAAAATGCGATTTTGTGTCGGAACGCCAAGAAAGTAAAACATTATCGAGTATGTTCGGTTCTAATTTAGAGGAACAAATGAATTTGGTACATCTTGATTCGGCACATTTATCAATCATTTTATTATTACATGTCAACACAAGAATTGGACAAACCTTCGATTTTGCAAATTACTGATATATCCTGTTTTAACTTTAATAGGCTTGAAGCCCTTTTTTCTGTTGGAGTATTTCTGTCCCGGCAGTCAGCATACATTAATTCCGTTACTAACTGGCTAATTAAGTGGGTTTTCCTGCATTTTGTATTTACCGACACGTCAGAATCAAGGTAAATCCATGAAATAAAATTTTCAGGTACCTACATGAGAGCTTTGTATATTCACCTTCTCTAGCGCTCTTTCGTACGTTGCAAATTCAAAAAATTAACATTATATCAACGGGCTGAATCATTAATCATATAATTACCTTTGCTCATTAAACAACATCACATTATGGACGTGAAATAGGTGAAACTACAAATATTCTTCGCGTTAATGGGAAAGCAGTGCAAACCGAACTCACAAATTCAAGCACATAAAATGACTTATTGACAACTTTCTCTGCTGTCATCTAAAACACATTGTATTCCCAACAAGTTAGCATTATTCATTCATCACTGGCTTTGTTTGAACTAAATGCATTATTGCCAATACCGACCTGCAATCGACTTATGCAGCACTGTGTCAGTCTACAAACAGTGTGCAGTGCGCACAAATACATTTACTTCTATGTATTTCTTTTCTTCGTTTTGTTTTTCCACGTTACAAGTCAGCCGAACCTGTAAGGCCCGTGGGAATTGAATGATCGGATCGAGAAGCTTTCACTTTCCCTTCCACATAGAACCTTTTATTCCAGCATTTCTAGACATTTTCTCACTGTGTACTGGTAACAAATCATTTGTAAACCATATTCACAGTTGGCATATGAATCTCATTGTCGGCGCGTATCCCATTGTGCATTGATGGAAATTTGAGAAGATCGGGATGTTATTGATTGTTGACTTGACGAATAAAAACTCTTTCAAATCTGTTAAATTCTTATTAATGAGTAATAGCAACGTTTTGGATTGACTGAGACCGAAGCCAAGTCATTTTGTGCGGATTTTATGAACATTTGTGTTGAAAACAGGCACGTCTGAATATATTGGGATATCCCAGTTTCCTGGCAATATACTGTGTAGATTTCATCATCTTTTAGCTTTATCTTACACGCTGTCTTCACGCATGTTTTTATTTTTGTCTTGAAAAATGTGTTACTATTTTGCAGCATGGAATATAGTAAGATGGCATGAAAAAAGGTAAAGCGTCAGTTATCATCACTCGGGTCGTTTAACAACATCTGTCAAGTTTAACGATTACCAAGTTATCAAGATTAGATCCCCATTTATTTTAATCGTCAACACATATAATTTGCGCTGAAAAATATTTTGTACATAGTTGATATATGAAGACAATAGAAGTTTGATAGCGTCCAGGTATATGGTTTTTATTGTACTGTCTTAAGCGCTGTTATCTTGTTCGCCAGCAATGCTTTCACTTCACTCAACTCACATAAGCCTCAATAAATCATTACATAACATATCCCTCGTGATTTAATATTTTCTTACTTTATCTCGTATCGTCATCCATTAGAAAGCATCTCCCGATGTACAAATGCATATAGCGGAACAAGCATAACATTTCAGATCGGCTGGAATAGATTAAGTTCAACATGAGAATCTGTGGTGGTTAGATTCTTTGGGGAAATATGTCAGGATAAATTGTCTCTCTACGCTTTCTCCGCGTTTTCGGATTGCTGGATTGCCAGCAATGCTGGCATTACGATGAGAAAGTGATGGTGATTGTATTAATTTTCCCCAGGAAAGCCTCAAATGTGCCTACCTGAAACTGCGATGTTTCGTGTGTATACCATGTACTTCATAAGGAGGAAATGCGCCTAATAGCCAAGCTCATTGCGAACATAAGCTAATACACAAAAAAATGTGACAACAGGGACAATTAGCATAAATAGGAAAATAATGATCTTTTTTATATACTAATCTGGTTATCAGAAATTCTTCTACCGGATGGCGCTGGAATGCTTGCAGCGGAAAGCTGGGAAAGCACTTCTAGGCAACCTGAATAGCACCATGTCTTGCATCGCTCCATTTTACCAACACACATCACATCTACTCCTTCGTGTTACATAGTTTCGGTGTGATGACGTTGATGGTAATGGAGGAAAAAAGACACGACTACTTCACTAGCTACTCCGTTCATCCATAATGCTTTTAAACTCGAGTACGCTAGAACCGTGAGATTTTTCCCTTTCAGCAGAACAGCAAAGTGGGAAGTGCTGAGCCACTAGAACCAGTTGCTCCCATAGCTTGCTCCACTCAACAACAACGAGAGTCATCACCGCTTTCCCTCCCGTAGCTCACTTAATTGCAAATCTACTGCACAAAATTTATTATTTTCAAAGTAGCAACCTTGTACCTACAAACACGTATTGTCGTAAACAGGAAATACTACAATTTCACGAAATATTTACATACGACGGACCGATAACCTTATTAACATCTCGGGTTGTTTAAAATTTCTTCGATTCATATAATGTGACGTAACAGGTTAACGAAACAAAGAATAAATAAATTGATAAATGTGACAATTCTTAAAAATCGACTTTTTTCCTTGAAGCAAAGTTTGTACAGGTAAAAAGAAAACGGTGAAAATAGATTTTGTGACGGCTAACAGTTCAGATCATTCAAGCAAATCAGGAGATCCAGGAACATAATTTAAAAAAACAGGTAATTTCTAATATACTTCTTTTCAATAATTTTAGTTTTGCCCTATTTCTGTAAATTTAGTAAATGCGGGGCTTGTTGAGAATTTATATTTAATCAATACCATGCGTTGAGGAAACCTACCAAAATGAATATTCAACATGCATTCTTACGATTCATTTAACGTCGTCGAACAGGTGTGGAATTCTGCTTTCCATGAGAATTTCGTTAGCCTAAAATCCATTCGTTACAAAAATTTTAGCGCCTTGCATACCGGTCACCTTCAATCCATCTTATCAAATTTCGCTGCAATTTAAGTCTCAACCATAATCTTTGAGATTACTATGGCTATATTCGTGTGCCGTAGCTATGCGTTATGTTTGGAAATTATAGAGCCGTGGTAACTGACGGATGTTAACGAACATTTGACATTGCATAATGTAATGGTTACTTAGCCAAACAAACCACAAAACACCAGGTGGACATTTTGTGCTCATAATACACTTCGTTAAGCAAACAATGACGCAATTGACCGGTTGGTTCCACGAGATAAACTTTCTATTGCCATTTTGCACTCATCGGTTTCCATCAATGCAATCCATATATGCTTGTGACATCACTCTTTTTTGCGACTAGCTGATAAGCAAGTGACTAAAATGCAAAACCATATCTTCCATGCCACCTTCTTTATGGCTTTGTGTTAGTTAGAATTCGCATGATGCTACTGAGCCATTGTTTTTTTTGTTTCTGTACTTATTTCACGTCACGTTTTATCAATTCAAATTGAGAAACAAAAGGTGTAGGCGAAAGTATTGACTTGTTTTGTTTTTACTCTTTTATTTCATAATCCTTGCACTGTTGCAGTAAATGATCACTCTTTTGGCATCTTTTTTTCGTAAAAATCAGTGACCAGTGAAGCTATGAGCTCATGCAGTATAGAAAACATGGCCACATGGTAAGAAAGTAAAATTTTAACTGCATAGAACCCGGTTAAAAGGCTCAGAATGATGATGTTATGGGAGTGTCATATATGACGTGCTTGCATTTCAGACAGATTGTAGCAAAATATCAGGAACATAATTCCATTAAACGCTTTTACTTCATATTGAGATTATTTGCTCTATCAATTTAAACAGAGGAACTAGGGATTCCTATTATGATCTGCAGCACTAGAAATTCATCCAAAGTTCAAATTATGTTTTATCGGCGTCAGGCTCAATTAATAATCTGGCTTGCTTTCATTCATTTTGAAACTATATACATAGATGCACTGACAGTATATTAATTGGCGATCATTTCTTTAATGGTCAAACTTTCACTGCAACTGTCATTATTGTGAAATTGGCTTCGTATTTAATATCACAGTAAGCAAAGTTTTCAAAAGACGCGACGGAAAATACTTTTCAATGAGTCTGGAAAGAACATAAACATAAGCTGTTTTGGCATCTCGATCTGACTGAGAGCAAATTATATTTTGGACATTTGGCCAAACCAATAAACCAAACCGTTTGAATTTAACTGATTCTGTAAATGGAGCAAATTTATTTTCGACAAATGGAATGGATTTATGTTGTGGAACACAAACGGTTGACTGAATGGATGATATTTGGATTGAATCGGTTACTGCGTGTGATGTTTCTCGCCAGCCAATGACCGCTGGGTAAAATGAAAGTTTGCTTATAAATATCTGGATATTAGGAGAAACTTCGGTGACTCTGATTTAAATTTGGAAACCACAGTGAAATATTTTCTCTGGTGGATTTTTGACGTGATCAACCCCATTGCCAATTTAAGTCTACGTCTACGCAAATGCATACAATATCGCAATCACAAATATATATGTACCTATTGATACAATACAATATTTTATCACAGATTCTTTTGTCATATTTTAAGAAGGCGTTTCATTACTTTCGATACATGTTAAGAATAAAGGCGCAAATTAAATATACGCCGTAGCTGATGATTATGGTCCACTTTAGTATCAACTGTAGTGCCTTGGAGTCTTTGAAGAAATACATGTCACGATCACAAACATCTCTCTACTTCTTCCACCCTTCCCTAAATCTGTTAGCATGATGAATAATGTTGAGACTGTGGATGACCGTATGAAATTTACCTACCTCAGCACATCTCGACACAATGTAGGTATTTATATATAATCGTCATTTCTGGTTCAGTGTATTCACTGATATTTCGCATAACTGTTTCTGTAAACAATAAATAGACTCGTTACAATAAACATTTCGACTGGCGATTGTATGAATACAACAATGAATGACATGAATTGAGTTAAGCTGAAAAACTTATTACATTTCATCATTTCATTACTGCTTTTTACTTTCCAACACAAGTCATCACAGCATGGTGAAACTAACATTGTGCATTTCCATCTACTTGTTTGCGTATTGTTTGTAGTTGATTTTATGTAAAGTTGTTGAACCTTTTTCTGGTCCCATGAATAATGTTGCTTCTTACATCACATTTATCACTTCGCAAAACGCATGCACGAAAGATTTCGTCAATGTTTACTTTCTCCACTGTTCACTGTTTGGATTTTTATGTACAAAAAGGTAGTGACATCCGTGAAAGTGTCAAAGAAAGCTCCAAATTCTAATTCCGAGTACGCCCTTTGAGTGATTATGTTGAATCTATCAACAACCTTTCTCTTTTGTTTTCGTCCTACTTAACACTGGATTTTTTCGCTCTGGTTCACATGAAACAAACGAAATGCAATTTAGTATTAAAATCCTCTTGTCGGAGGTCAAAAACTGAAAATAGTAATATTGCATTTTGGAACGTAAAATGTGTGACGAATGTACCTTTTTTGGTTGAGCTTTGGTATACGAATGAAGATGTGTTTATGATGTTATCTGGGCCAACATTCTTATTTAATTTGTAGACATTTAACGTCCATGTATAAATCTGTAGTCCTCATGGCATTGATTTTCATATAAGGTGATAGGTCTTGTGGTGCGTTGATTATGTGTTTATATGATTTAAAGCAGTATTTGTAACTACGTGTGATGCTTCTTTGATTATTTGATATTTTTCATTCCTTTATGATTTCCTTGTTACAGTACGTACAGACGGTAAGCGGGATAGCAAAATAAAATCTACAATGACTGCAGTTGTATTGTTGAATTATGAATTATGAGATTTCATAGAAGTTTTGACGAGAAGAGCATTTACATATTTGTTAACCTTTCCACTTGCTTGTCGTCAATTTGTTCGGAAGGTTACTACTCTACATAATGCCAAGGCTATGTGCGGTTGACCAAAATTGAGCGAAAAAATATTTGTCACGGAAGAGTAAAAGTTTAGCTATACTTCAAGGTAGCCGTGATGACCAGAAAAAAATTCGCAAGCGTGACACAGCCTTGCAAAATGAATTATCAGAATTGCATACATGGAAGTATTTAGTTGAATATAATTTTATAAGTTGATTTAGTAATGAATATAATTAGTTTTCTTTTGCCAAGGTGACGCTTCGGAATGGTTATATTCAGTTTGTGTTTTGCTCGTCAGTATATTCGTGGAGTCAGGCGACACGGGAGTTGACAACAAGCGGATGCGAATTTATCTGTGACACCCGGCATTGCCCATTTAAGCGTGATTGTGATTAGGTCATTTACTTGTCACCAATTTCGGAGATTCTTTGTACCTTTCCTTGCACTTAATTCTTCACGAGAATGAATGTCAACGTCCATTTTGATCATGTAATATATTCAAGCTCATCAGCCTGAATTGAACAGCACAAAAATATTTTCGGCTGTTCAATGCCAACCAAGTAGGAAGAGAAATGTCCAACAGAGTGACAGGAGAGAAGTATGAGCCAACGAGCCAAACGTTTCAACTCCAACGAGTCGCTCAAATTTGACAAACAAAAAAGCCAGATCAATTGCGTTACGTATACCATTTGTTTTTATTACATATATTTCTTTCTCCCTCGTTCCCGCACAATACCAAGCCAAGTGAAAATGTCTCTTTGGAGTTCGCCACCAGGATGCACCTTTCATTTTACTTTGCATGCACTTGTTTGTGGTTTTAATTCATTGTCATGGTTCTTCCCATATGAAATCTGTAACAGCAATATGTGTGAAAAATACGGAAGTAATGAAATGGGCTCGACTCGGTTCAACTTGCAGGGTAATTTTAATGGTTACGGTATTAAAAAATTATTGCGGCATACATAACTAGACGCAATAACTTAATTTGGTACTTATCCACCTAACACAATCCTTCCGCTTGAAGGAACCTGCATCAGTAATTGAAACTACGATTGTGCAGCACTGCTTAGCTGGCGTCCGGATATCACATCACATTTCATTAGTATTTTCACTCCTTGTCATTGGCAAATGAAATAAACATACAAGCTATGAGTTTCGTGCACTTAAAATATTTAGTTATGTATTATTTGAACTCTGAAAGCAATTCCAACTTTTATTTTAGCTGTGAGGAGGACAGTGACAACATTTAAACTATTCGAAACTGCACAAATCGCTCCATGCTATGACATGGATTCAATGTGACTTCTTCGACACTCTGTAAGAAATGGGATATAACCTGCTTGTGTCCATACGATTTACCGACATCACCTGAGCAACATTAGTTTTCATAACGGGAAATATTGCCACAATCTGTCAAAAACAATTCATAACACATTCTCCATACGTCGATGTTCATAAATGACCTGTTTATAACACTACACTCCGTTTGCAGCGTTGCTCAAAAAGAAGTAAATAGTAGTGAACCAGCTTGACAATCCTAATCTCCACCGTGCCACCTTGTTCTACCTCGTTGCACAATGGGGTCATGTTAGTCCTTAATGCTAATTGAAAACTTTTATACAATGTGCTGGAAAATCTTTTTCACTATTTTTGTTGTGCTTATCATATCATTTTGGAGAAGAAAACGTATAGGTGAAATTACGAACGGGATTCTGTTTTTACCGTCATCACCTTTCAATGAATGGCGTTCATACTACCTCCAGAGTTTTCACTTTCCCCTGGAATCTTATAATAAGTCGCATTGGAAAATGTGTAAGAAACTTTGGAATTTTTAATAGGTAATCTATCAGCACCTGTCTGATTTGAGTATTAGCTTTATCAACATTTATCAGTATTTCAGCTCAACTATGAAAACAATGTATAGACCTATATTATTGAAGCTATTGTCATTGACATTAACACTTCAAACCAACTCAAGTAAAGACAAAAGATCTGGACCTGCCTTTGCCAACCACAAAAATCTACCTTACCTTTTCACAATTGGCGTTGTTGAGTCTCAAAAAAGTTGTGCGCACGTTTATACCTCAATTATGTCAATCAGGGATGATAATAAGCAAGATGTGAAGAAATGCATTAAGTCACAGTGAAGTCTTGTGATAATAAATAAAAACATGAGTTTGGGGTTCACGCAAATAGCAAGAGCGTGTAGCAATTGAACAAGTATCATCTATTCAACACGCATGAAAAATCCGTTTCCATTGATTACTCACAAGACTAACAGAGGACGTGTACCTAGCCAAATTAAAGGCCCCGTTGGGTCTTAATTTGAAAATAGGTCGTTAAACCATCACCATTGTAAATCTTCCTGATAAACCAGAGACCTTCACTCTCTAATTGACTTTCACCTTTACCACTTCCAAAGCTCATCTTAAACTACAATATAACTCATTACGAGAAACGCCAGGAAGATGTCCCAGCACGTATTTTATATATTTTCTTTAGAAAAGATTGCTCGAGTAATATAATTGATTTATTAATGACAGAAAAATTAACTTGTGTCACAATTGGAGCTACGTCAGAGATATTGGGTTATCAAAATGTCATTCTTGTTATAATTAAAAAAGTTTGTTTGCTTCAGTCTGGTTTTTAGTTTTTTGGTTCAAAACAAGATTACTTTGGATTGGCCAATATGCCCCAACATTGGGAAGCAAAGCAATTTTAACTGTAGAATGGATAGTTACGATTGTAGTCAATAAACATTTGAACTAAAATAAAATGAAGCAAACTAAAGTAACTTGGATTAGTTTGTTAATGTGTAGTAGGGGTGTTTTTCATGGACCGATTTAAATGAATTTCTTTTATGTAATTTAAAACAGGTGCCATGTTCAAACATTCAAATATATCTCAAAAAATCATGTTAACACTTGACGTCGCATAGTATAAATTTACCCGTCATACTATCCTAACATATAATTAGGTTTGGTGTCGCTTTTGATTTATTTGCTGATATAGTTTGTAATTTCATTAATTAATTGCAATAAACCTGAGGATGCTAATTACCGTTACAACAATTAATGAGATGCGCCATAAAAATTTATTACCATCTTCCGTTATTTTAAGTACATTTTGCATTACTCACATTTAACAGCATGGAATTATATAAAAAACTGGCCTTCTTAGATGATGTTGGAATCCAACCATTCCCTTTCTTTTCTTTTAAATACAAAGGTTACTAGAGAAATCTCGACCTTTTCCTTGTGGCCGTCATGGAATGTGGAACGACTGAAAATATAGGGATGCTGTGCAGTAAGAGACGTGACCAACAAAGCGTAAACAGTATCCAGAAAGTTTACATAATATTCATCTGCTAACAAAAGGACCATTGACGTTCTTCCTGTTGCCCATGTATTTTGCACAATGATAACTGGAACGTTTGACTTCACCTTGCATTTGCTTTATTCCTTTCCGTCACCGCCGTCGCGACCGCTACCAACTCTAACAAGTAAACTTTGCTGCCGTCTTCTTTCTTCTATTAGGTTTCTCAGATCTCTAACAAGCTTCCGTTACTTGGAATAAAACAGCATAGTCAGGTTACTCTTTGCTTTCACCATGTTTTCAATTCTTGAGATTTTCGCGCTGTTGCGTCATAAATTCAATAAACATGCAAAGCATTTGAAACAAGTCTTCAATGTACTAACTCGTTAAAACAGTTACGACACGATTCAATTTTGTAGTCTATCTACAGGAGTCTGTCTGAATCAATATGAGTAGCTTTAGTTTCACGTATTTTTGGCAACATTTCCCGTCCTCACAAGTTGAGTGAAACCCAGATGGCATTTTTACCACCATTTGAATTGATGAGGGTGTTAATTTTGTATGGTGGAATTTGCTTCCAAAAAGATTATTCCCTGGGTAGCCAATTGGAAGTATAAAATATTCCATCGGAAGAAATTACACGTTATGTTTGTCAAAATTGATATATGACCAAAACGACTACTTTCACAATATAACATCTATGTTTCTAATCTATCATCTTGCAGACGATAGTGGAGTCGAACATTGTGCTATTGTGGCAAATTTCTTCGGATCGGATTACTGCAGGAATGAGAAAATCCCGGGATTTATTAATTTGTAGTGGTAAATACCGGCTAGTGGGAAAATGTCCAAAATGGGAAATATTAATTAACATGGGGAATATTTGAGTCACATTACCCCAAACTCTATGATTTTTGGTTTTTACCAGTGACCTCGTAGTGGTAAATACCGTATTTCCCGGTATATACCGGTATTTACCAAATTGACTTTAGAACACCTTCTCATTCCTGGATTACCGGGTTTATTACTCTCAGAACTACAAACTGTTGAAATGCTTCCAAATAACTACTTAGCATGGTTTGTCTAGTAGGATCTCCGCTACTTTGAAGAGGTAAATTTTGGTGGATAATCCATGTTGTTTCATGGATTCCATATACGAGTCGTGTACGTTGCCATTTGCTGTCTTTCATCCTTGTTGCCCTCTAATTACCCACAAATTCTCTTTTTAGCTCCGCCACCTAACAACATTTCATCTCTGATGATAAGTTGGGTAAATTAGTGCTAAACAGTCAGCATACATAATAGGTTAATGAATGTGATTATTTATAGAGACATAGTCGTGAGACGCTGGCGAACGGTTACATTCCTTAAGAATAACAAATCCAGTAGTGAATCTGATTAATTTTGTACATCTTGCATCTCGCTGGCCAGTATGCCGCGCCTGTCTTTAAGAGTGGAAATATTCCAGCATTGCCTATTTTACTGTTTTGGCGGTGAACTTATTATCTGCCATAAAGTTCAGAATTTTCATCTCTTGTTCCGAAAAGCATTAATTGTGTACAGATTCAAGTGAGATTCAAGTTTGAGATGATAATTGAGCATAACGTCATCTTCATCAATAATTTTTGTAAATCTGAATGAACATAATTGCCAACTGCTAAATTGATTATGATATGACGTGACAATATGAACGCAAGTAAGTACTATAACGGGATGGCAGGAATTCGTTCCGTACAGATCTCCGAACAATTATAAAACACAAGCAAAGAAATGCGTCACTTTCATTTGCTAGCTTTTCATTTCTTTTATTTCTTGTTTTCACACATTACAACTCAAGCGAATGGACAAAGACATGTGGGAATTAAAAGGCTGGATGCAGCCCCCGTTACTTCCCCTATGCTGCTTACTGGTTATCAACTGGTCTCAACATTTCCTGACAACTATTACTCGCTAGACTGTAAACGTGTTCATAATACTGTAGGTCATTGTGTTTGTTCATAGTTTTGACAAAAATGTTAGCGATTTTTCGCAATTGGTTGTAATTGATAGTTGAATTTAATGACAAATATGGTTACAAGTTCTAACAAATGTGATTAGTCGTCAACGACTTTTCTAGCAAAGATTTCCTCACGCTGGTAGTTTAGCAACAGTGTGAAAACCTTCACCATCAGTGCACTGATGAAGTCCATATTGAAATTGGCTTGGTATCTAATCTGACAAGAAGCAAAGTTTTTCCAATGACGTAAACAGATACATTTGAAAAATGCACTCCTGTCCGCGAAATTTGCTGCGTAAATACATATTTATAAGTGTTTTTGGTGGTCTGCTCATCTGACAGCTTGTTACAAGTTGGACAAATTTTATATATACTGCTGGGTAGCAACCACAAATGTTAATTAAGGGAAAGTGGTAAATGAACCCAATTTCGTTGGAAAAAGCTCCGATAGTTGGATTAGTGTAGCTGTGAGTTGTTTCGGACTTGTTCTGACAAATTACTTTCACATAATTTGTTGTTGGAGATTTTATGAGACGTTGTGATGCAAATAAATCTGAATTTTAAATGAAATGCATGCACACTCATGATAATTGGCTTCCGTTACGGATTTTTGTTTTATCAAAAAGCAATTCTTATGAACACGTGATTGTTTCCAGTAGCATAATGCCCCATTAAATACCCACATCAGGACTATAAATAACTGATGACGTGGGAGAAAATGTTACGTTGCGCCAGTTTTACAAATTCCGTTCTTAAGTTCACAATTCTTGTGTTTTACGCCACAGCTCTTACATACTACCTTGTTCAAACGATCAGGCGCGTATCCAGACTTTCGGCCAGGGAGGGGCACAAGCCTCAATAGTACATGGCATGAATATGTGTGAACGACACAAAATTGACGAAGCAGATTTGGGTAATAATTACATTTACATGCAGTGTCGATAACTTTTACAAAATATGCACTCATTTTGTGCTACTCTTTGCTAACTCGACACCCTTCGTCAGAATCTTACAAATGTAGCTATAAATTGAATGGTATCGCATTTTGACGTAATTTTATAGAAACGTAATTTTTGGTACAAGATGTGTTAAAAACTCATTCCGTGTCTACGCACTGCTGTAAAAACTAATGAACATAGTGGCGTAATGTGTGCTGCATTAAAATCACAATTAAAGCATCTAGCCGGGGTTTCTAAGTTTTTCCGAATTCCTAAAATAGCCCCAATAAGATTATCCTGGACTGTGTCAAAAAATTCAAAACATGAAACTTGAATCCCGTATCTGAGGAAGTATAAATACAGGCCCGTAACAGGTCCGGGGGTGGCCTGGAGCGGCATTTTGAGTACGGCCTCTTTAAGTATAACTCCTTTACTTGCCATAATCTTATTACTGTTAATTAGTCGACCTGATGAGAAGATAGAAATCTTCAAAAGCTAGGCGAATAAATTAATTTTTACCACCACAATCCCTTGTAAATTTGTACTGCTATAGCTCCTTTATACCAATCGTTTTTGTATATATTGATAATTTACATTGATACAATGCAGACTTCTGCCTGGCAATTTAAAAAAAATTTCCTTTTCCTCGGATACAAAATAAGTTTAAATGTGTTTAAACTTTAAACGGCACATTTCTTGGAGGGATTGGATATACAATACAATCGGATATATGGGGTACAGCATTACATTCATGGGACACAATGGGAATATAGGTGTATAGCTACCTTCCATGGATGTGACCAAATATTTCATTTTATTCGGTTAATAAACGAACATGAGTTTCTCGAGTAGGTTTTAAAGTTTATAACTTCACATGCGAGCATACATGAAGAACACTGACAGTAGAACACGCTACGTCAAAAAAAATTCGAATTGGAAAATTTTTTGTTATATAATGAAGAGAACCAATAGTAAGTTAGCAATTCAATAGTACTAGTTTCCGACCAGTTTTTCAGATTTTGATTGAATTTTGGTTCCGTAAAATATTCGAAACTCGTGTCGCTGTCTCGATTGTAAATCACACGATTGATTTTAAAAATAAAATCAGGAATACTTTTTGCAGTTATAATTAAAATATTTCCGTATCGTATTAAGTGTTTAAAATATTTTTTATTTGTTGCCGAAATCGAAATTTTCCCATTCCGAATGCTCAGTGTAATGTTTTATAATCTCCAACCAAGTACATAAATGCAGGAAACAACGATTATTAGATTGTTAAATTAGGAGGTTTGGCAATATTTGCTTGAGCCACGTTAAAAAGTTCGTCGAAAA
The DNA here is from genome assembly GCA_004115045.4 of Sinella curviseta. NCBI lineage: Eukaryota > Metazoa > Arthropoda > Collembola > Entomobryomorpha > Entomobryidae > Sinella > Sinella curviseta. The sequence continues at coordinate 16,975,269 of CM023199.3, read as the reverse complement.
CTATTTCTCAAACTCAACACACTCGCATGGTGGATTACAATTTAACTATGACTTACAACCCATTCTAAACCACAAATCTAGGCGGCGATGACGTGAATCATTGTGGTGGTAAAAATCTGAGGCCAAATTACTTAAAAGAGCTTTCAGACGAACTATTTCGTTTAAATCGGTTCATAAACTTTGGAGTCACGGCTTACGCAATATTGATATTAGCCAAAAAGTTGCACTTGCTGTGTTAAAGAGGTACTTAAGCGAGGGAAATTGTCACCCACATATTTCGAATGCGGCGTATCTCCGAAGTGTTCACCGACGGTAACAAAATTAGTGGTATGAAAAACACTACCATTGACTAGTCTAAAACAAATTATAAACAGACTTGACGTTTTGTGTGTAGCTGTAACGAGACAGTCTACGTTAATGGAAGTTACGTATTCAATGTAGATTTCTTGGTAATGTCGTCTAGAAACAGCCGGTACTTAAATTATGTATCCAGTGGAAGGAATATATTCCCATTTTTTTCACACAAAATAATGAACGTAAGAGCATCAACACATTCATGTAATGCCATTGGAAACTGATAACCTCAATCGTGAGCTTCAAGTCTAATGTTGATATCCAAAAGTTCAAATTTTGTTTCTTTACATAACCAAGTTGGTATGTTTTGAATATGTTAAAAAGAAACCAATGCCATGTTATGGAATTTGATTTACCCACATTTTTTTCTGTGGTGGCAATATAACGGAACAATGTAACATGGTTTTTAAGACATCCTGTGAAAAGAAAATATTGGCTCCTTGAATTTCAGATTAGAAACATAGTACATATCGTAGAACCAATTCATATTGCACCGTAGAATTATGTCAGGCCGTACCGTAAAATTTGTGCTGGGGTGACGGGGTGGCCCCCGGACGGGGGTGGCCTGGAGCGGTCGCTCCACCTCGCTCCACCTTTGGTACGGCCCTGTATAAATATTTTTAAAGGTGTATGATTTCAGTTCTGACGTCAGCACGTGCAATATATGCAGAAATCCAATATATTGAGTAACGTTTTCAAACATTTTTGATTTGCATAAACAGATTAAAGGTAAAAGGAAAATTTATTTTCTTCATATATTGCGCACGTTAACGGCAAGACTAAAATCATGAACCTTAAACACACTTTTCTTGACATAGTTGAGATGTGCACGCATATAAGTCAGTTCTTGTCCATATTTCAATATTTTCAATAGGCAATTTTTTATATATTTTTAGGAGGCAATAAATATTTTTAGGAATCCGGAAAATCGGGTAAACCTTCTAATATATTTAAATGCTGATTTCAATGCTACCCACATCAATTTTCGATGGAGAGCGTAAACGTGGAATGATTTATTCAAAACGTATACAATTCCCAAAAAAACTTTTCACCAAGCCTGTCAAATTGACATTTAGCAGCAGTCCTAAGAAGTTAAGAAGTTGATGCACGGCAAGCCAAAGCTTTGGAAATATGTCAATATGGACCTTGGATAATATATATACGTCGCAGCTTATTTGTTTTTTATAAGGTGTACTGAATTTCATATTTGCGTTATTGCAAAATAAATTACATGCGTGAATAGATTACTATTTAAGGAGGGTTATACACAACGATAACGTACACCTCGTAACACGTGTATAGATGAAAAAATTGGTGACATTTTCAGACAAGGATAATCTACGAGGATAACCATTCGTGCTCAATATTCTAGATGTTTAACCAATATCACTCTTATAAATCAGAAGGAAAATCAGGTGATCAGTTTTTCTGGGTCTGTCAGACTTGGTGCATGCACGTTCGTGTTCAGTCCTGTTTCTGCGCAAGGTTGCTCTGCTCTGAGCATTGCAATGCATTGCTCTGCGCAGTGCGCAGCTCAGCTAATGGTTTGCTTTGATTTGGTGTTTTAGAGTACATTACTAAGCAGTAAACGGTGTCTTTTTTCATCAAACTACCAAATCTGATGTCAGATTTTAAAAATTTCTAACCGTTTAACGGCCGTTTTTCATTTTTTACCATTAAATAGGAATTTTCAAAATCCAATTTCGACAAGCAAGTACATGTTACCATAGGACTACGAATACTAAATAAGTGTCAATTGTTAGCTTTTACCGTTAAAAACCGTTACAATTTTAAAATTTCAACATAGGTCCCTACATGTGTGACACATCATCATAGGTTGTGTTATCACCAAAACACCTAATATGATGTCAGATTTTTAAAATTTCTGACGGTTTAACGGTTAACGGCCGTTTTTTAATTTTTTTATAATTCTTCGTTACATGGGTTCAAAGGTTTACCTTTTTATTAAAACAATACAATCTTTGGTTTGCCACTATGATACTAAGCTAGAGCCCGGCATGGCCGGGCCTTAAGTTACTGGTTATTACAATCCAAAACGTTTCCGCGACAGTATAAAAATAGCAATGATACGTGGATTCTCCGACGGATGTAGTTTCTCATCGGATGCCCCAAGTAAGTTCCAACAATCTTTGTTTAGAGTGTATGTTTAATGCAACAATTATTCGCAAAATTAAGTGTGACCAATTTTCTTAATATTTCGCCCTTGCGCATCGTAGAAATCATTTTTACACATGATAAATTTTCAGTTGGTGTTTACACATTGAGTTTGGTTTAAATAAAATCCTATTTAAATCCAGATGGCAAGTGTATTTAGCCAAAGGTTTTCACAAAAAAGAATAACGGATAATCCGTCATTGATTTATCGTCAAGTAGCATTTAGAAGCGTGTTTGTAAACACGTTTGGGAAGTACCAATTGTTTGCATCAAATTTCCTGACAAGAAGTGGAATATGTCTGCTAACTTCCTCTATTAGAATTAAGTTTGAATTTCCACACCAAATAATATATTGAAGTGGATCATCGTGGTTAATATACGTCCAATGAAGAGTTTGCACGATCCAACAGATGCATTATTTAACTCATTCAATCTTGAGACGTTTAGCCCCGAACTATCGTCTAGCTAATAGTTTCGATAACGTATTTCCAGAAGGGTTAATGTTAATATTCTACACATTTTAACCAATTTGATAATCAGGATTTTACAGTCCAAAATACTCTGCCAACATTGTCCAGATTAGTTAAGGAATTACATTTCCTTGTTATATACATACATAGAAATAATAGTTTATTAGAAAACGACGTCTACTAAACACTTCGAATTTACCAAAAAAAAACATCCCCGGGAAATCATTATTTTGTAACTAAATTTATTATTATTTCCAAAAAATGTAAACCAAAATATGTATATTTAGTTAGCGAGCCTTCAAATTCAATTCTAACCGTATGTTATACAATAATCATGAGCCAAAGAATAATAAATTTTCAAGAAGTTTGATAATAAATTAATAATAACGTCGTGATATATTAGGGTGAACAAATTTTCTTTCCGTAATAATACTTGATCCTGTCCGATATTTCTTCTTCCCGTTCTCAATCGTCCTATTCTGAAAATTTTTTGTTCCATCAAAAATTTCCAGGGAGGGGCACGTGCCCCCTGTGCCCCCCTTGGGTACGCTGGTGC